>SCLF01078666.1:0-11345 GCA_004367975.1 Mesochordaeus erythrocephalus
GCTGTTTTTGGTGCTGTGATATTATGTGCACCACTTACTGCCTGCGTATGGTCTACCACTTACGGCCTACGAGTTAACAACCCCGTTTATGCCTGTTTAATAGTTTGTCTTTGAATTAAGGGGGAAAATACGTTATTATACAGGCATAAACGGATTGTTAAATTGGGAAGCAAAAATTAGGGTTAGCGAAGCTAATGGTGAGATTCTAATTATACCTAGTTTTTCTAATTATGCCTAGTTTTCTAATTATGCCTAGTTTTCTCTCCAATTTAGTTTGTTTTTGACTGAAAATGAATATAGTACACTATTATACCAGCATAAACGGGTTGCTAAATGGTTGTTGAATTCGTTAACGTAAGATTTTGCATGTCAGATTCTAATTTTGGTAGGGCACCATAAGATTTATAACACTAGAGATGTATTTTCTACTCGACTCTAATATTGTGCACATAGAAGGACTCTGCCTTACTATTTTGAAGGAAACCATTATAAAAGTATGTTGGGTTCACTATAACACTCCTGTCAAAAGTTCCACCGCGGGTCACAAGTGACAACTGATGACTAGATGAAGTAGATATCAGGGCATCCAATAACTGGATAAAAAATATACTCAGATTATTTGTTTCAAAGCTATAGACCTCGAAATTCACGTTCTACAAATGATCAACAAGTGACAAAAATCACGAATTTTTCACTTTTCTATTTTGTTATGATTTAGAAAATATGCCAAGATCCCAATGTATGTTCACTAAAAATTCGACTCGAAACAACTGCGTAAAAACTAAATTTCAGGACGGTCAAAGTTAATTATGTCCCTTTTTTAACAATGTGAATTTCGAGGCCCATAGCTTTAAAACAAATAATTGGATAGCTTTTATTGGGTGCCCTGGGAGCTACTTACTCTAGTACAATTTAGTTCAGTGATCTACCATGCACCCATGAGTTGAAATTAACGTTTTTTCAAAAAAGGTCCTTTTTACGTTCTGTCTTTAGGAAGATGTTAAATGTACGACGACGTATAATTTGGCATAGTCTGAGGACAGATTCAGAATTGCAAGAAAAAACTGTATACGACTCACTGAGACCCGTTAAGGTATCAGTTGTTACTTGAGACCAGATGGAGGGGTCTCGGGCTCCGACAGTTTTCGCTTTAAATCTAGGCTTAAATAGAATGAACTTGTATATTTGATATTCATAGAGAATTCTAAACATGAAATGGTCCCCAGAAAGACTAGTGACTAAACGTCAATTTTGAATAAAAATGGGAGACACCATTTTCCAATCTGACAAAAAAATACTGTGATGTTGGGGATTTTCAAAAGTCATTAGTCAAGAAAAACAATACGCTCTTCTAGTCCGCCGGTACGCCTGACTGGGCTACCACTAATTTTAACAGAAAGAGATACCGACAGATAGGAGATGGATTTTAACCCTCGTACACCACTTTTTGTAAAATAACATCATTCTGACCACAATAAAAACTACGCAATTAGAATCCAACAAACGCAAAATATTAGGGTTAGCAAAGTGTCCAATTTAACAACACGTTTATTATGTATAATTAGCTAACGCTTAATTAAAAATGAATAAACAAGCAAAAACGGATTGTCAAATTGGAGAGTAAATTCTAATTGCGCCTAAACTAGTGGTAGTCCAGTCAGATGCAATTTCCTATTTCGCATTGTAAGGTTATAATTTTGCAATCTAAGACATTTCCCATCTAGACATCACATTCATAATGCATAACGAATGAATTCCTCAGTTTTCAATGGAGTCTGATATTCCCTTTTATATATATCGTTGGAGTCGATACTTAATATTTTATGTTTGACATTAAGTCGATTTTATTCATTAAAATACTTTTTAATAAACAATAACATCGGTGTAATCAATATTTATATATTAATAAGTTACATTGCAGTACTGAGTATTGTTTTTCATATTTCCTATAGAACAAATGTCAACAGAATGTTCGGTTGAGATATTCTGAATTTTTGTTGCTACATTTGCTACATTTATAATAATAATAATCTTCACAATTATAAATTCACGAGCTGCTGTGGTATATCCGTGATTTTTCTCAACTTTCCAAGAAAAAAATCTGTTCTCCGTCATTTATTCTTATTCTTGTTATTTTCTAGGAGATAAACGCGTGCTGATAACAAAAAAATATTAACCTGCTAATTATTATAGCCTGTACCTGTGCTACGCCAGGCCTGAGACTACTTAAAAAAAAATTCGGCGTTGCACCACTCTAACAAAACACATGGCCCGATTAACGGAATTCACCTTACCAGTTCGCGTGACCTAACGATGCACTTTGATCACTTTTCGCAGGATAAATAACGGACAGAATGTGATTCAGCCCTGCAATTAAAAAAACGGTACTAGATCGACCGCATCGGTTTCAATAAAGATTACTACTGTGGCTTTGTCAGGGTTAATGATTTGTTTAATGAATCGTTTTTGCATTGGCGGGTTCTTTGAAATTGAAAAAAACAAAGTCTGGACAATATAAAGAGTCTTCGAGAAAAATGGCAAGAGGCGGCGAGAAGCTGAGCGTCTAAATGGATTAGCTGGGGATAAGACTTCTGTACCCCTATTCACGGATTAGACAAAGATCAAAAACAAATACAATACTAATTAATAAAATCGCCATACGGGTATGGGGGTCTATGCGGAGAGACCACAGGACGACTCATAACAGGTTCATTATAAAAATAACAGCAGGATGTCAAGTTAATCTTATTATAATAGATCAAAGGGAAGTTTGGACAAATAATGGCGTGTATATATACATGTGCACGGTATGAGTGGTCTGATTTATCGATTAGAACGCGTGATTCGATCCGCTATCTTAGTACTTATAGATTGATGTGGCTACACCAATGTCACAACCGTTCGAACGTGTACATTCTTTCACCTGCTGCCTACAGTCCGAAAAAGCTTGTGAAAGATGCACGGAGGGTTACGTCATTGGAATATTTCCCTCTCCCAATTCTATCTCCTTAACCCGTACGCAAGAATGTGTGTCGCTCGGCACACACTTTTCATTGATTGGACCATAACTTCTAGTTATGATCACTTATCCTCCGTTACTTATACGCTAATCAAACGAAGATTACCTAACGCCCCCGTAAATCTCTTCCGCAAGTTTTTTTCTGACTGAAGGCAGCACATGTAGTAATGGACACGTTTGGACATTTAGGATATAAAATGTTTGATTTAAAACTAAAACCGTTCATAAATAAATAAATACAAATATTTGTTTTCCTGTTCACCAAATATTTTGACTAAATATTTCTTAATATTATCGCTATGATCGGGGTTATTATTACGAAAATAACTGTAAATGGAAAGGAAAGCATGAAGTACGAAGTGACGACAGAGGGTTAAAATGTTATTAATAGTTGTGTACGTGGGCGGAGCCTTGGGTGCACGTTCGGTAGCTCATTTGGTAGAGAGTTTTCCAGTAAAGGAAAGATTGCATGTTCGAGCCACACTAGACCCATATTTTATTATGAAACATATAGAAGACATATGCTATATCCACCCAAGATGCGTACAACAATACACATCCAATAATATTATCGAGTTTAAGGGTGTAGTTAATGCTCTATCAAACTTCGCTATATAAATCACGCCTATAGGATATATATATAAATATATCCTCTCGCAAATGGCTGACAAATAAAAATGAGTGGCTCGTTCTTATAGGTAGTCTGAATATTATCTAAAAAGGCATGTTCGAGAGACAGTCAAAATAAGTAGACGTTAATAACATACAATAATCAGAAGGTTGTGGTACCTATAGGTAGTATGAATGTGGTGGTTACTAGAATTTATTATAAAATTCCATGTCAAGCAACCACAACCTTCTTGGTTGTGGTTTGTTATTAACCTTTATTTATGTTGACTGTCTCTCGAACAGGCCTTTTTAATTAATATTTAGACTACCTATAAGAACTAACCACTCATTTTTATTTTTTCAGCCATTCGCGAGAGGATATATATATATATCCCATATCCGCACCCTTGTTACTATTTGGCCGTGAAAATGACCTTTCTTTTAACAATGTGATTTGGAGGTCCACGGCGTTAAAACAAATAACCTGTGTATATTATAGATGCTTTTATTGGATGCCGAGGGGTCTAATTAATCTACCATAATTTAATTCGGTCAGCTGCCATGCCCAGGAGTTCAAATTTACGTTTAAAAAAAAGGTCATTTTCACGGCCAAATAGTGAATACAGTACAATTGTGAGGTGGTTAAAAGTATTATTGGCTGAGTTGCAGAATTTTTCTGAAAAAAAAATCTGGATGATTCGAACTCGAGCAATTTAATTCAGAGACTGAGACTTCCACGTTTTGCGCGGTTGACGTTCAACTAGTCTAACCGGTTGGCTACTGAACCACACGTACACTTTCGATTTTACGGTTTTTAACCACATTGATTAGGGTTGTATAACGTATTAAAAATGTATCAATTTTGGTAGTCAGGTGAAGGTTCTTTTAGGCATGATTTGGTATTTAAAAATCCCGAAAAAATCCCGAAATTTTTAAAATCATTTTTTTCTTACCCAACCACGCGTAATAATCGTCTCTCTTGGTTCTGATGCTTAGCGGGACACAGGGGGGGGGCTTGACAGATGGTGATACTAACAAACCACGTGACCTGCGTGCTTTGCAGAAAATTATATTATAGCAGTGGGCTCAACGTGCTGATTCCAAATCCCTCGATAAATGTCTGAATGGGAAATGTCTGCAATAAAAGTGGATGACGACAGCAGAGATGCTGCTGGAAGTAACTGGAATTTGACGTACTCAACAGTAACTGAGCGCACCATGAAATCGCCCATTAAGCGTTTAGTAGGAGCGTCATGATTTAAAACGGGTTTTGTTTATTCGTTTCAGGGAGTTCTTTTTTAAATTGACAGCTTTGACAGAAAACCCAAACTTGATGAATTTTTGTTTTTCTGCATTTTAAAAGACTTGAAAATTACATCATTTCGTGGTCCATCGATGCTACCCCCCACCGCTTTTCAATGAGTTCGATAATTGGATTCGTATCACGACCAATTTGGCCGCGAAAATGAATCCTATCCCGAGAGGTTAACAGGAAATATGAATGCAATTAGGACGGCTTTAGTTCCGTGCGAAACGAGCCCGAAGTTTATTATGTGTAGCCGGTAGATGGCGCTATTATTCCCACCAATAAGATGTCGTTAAATAAATGGAACGACACGTGGGACCTTGAAATCGGGACAAGTTTAAATATTTGCCCACGGGAAATGCGTATGATTGGCTTATACAATATGACGAGTGCAATGTTCCTTGGCTTGTCTGGCTCCTCCAGGACAAGGCACACTGTACGCGTCATATTGTATAAGCCAATCATAGGCATTTCCTGTGGGAATATATATATATATCCCAAATGGGTATCGTGTGGCGGTTTTGAGTTAATTAGATTTTTACCACTTTCGTAACCCTAAATTTATGCATTTAAACACATTAGGTAGAAAAAATTCAATGTCCAAAATGCATAACAGGCTACAGCGGAAATTTTCTGTAACCTAATGGTTTGAATATGAAGTGTCTAAACGCCTAAATTTAGACTTACGATAGTGGTAAAAATCTAATTGACTCAAAACCGCCACCCGATACCCTTTTGGGATATATCCATCTCTATATATCAATATACGTCTTTTTTGGCATTGAGGATCACTTATTATGTAATCGTGTCAAAATAAATGTTCACGTTAAAATATTCTAGTTTTTATATATAGATATGACTTAGAGTTGTCCAAAATTGTCACTCTCAGTCAGGCTCCAGTCAGGTCCCTTGACAAGATTGCAAAATCCTAGAGCGCCGCTGATTAGGGTCTAAGAATCATTTTGACATGGCGGATGACAGATGAAGCTAAGCTATAGGTTTTAACGTAGGGATAGCGGAAATCAACGCGGATACGTCGCAGAACGTGGAACATACGTCAGACAATCACTGTACATGAAAAGACGGAGCACAAAACCAAGGTGCTCACAAAAGTTGGCTTACAAATATGTTTACGAAAAAGCGGCAAAATATTTACCCAAAAACTATTGTTTAACAAAATCTATCATTTGGGTGTAAATTCGGTCTAGTCGAGTTATACAATGGAAATCAATGGTAGTTCATAGTAACTTGTGTCTCTAGGTGAAAATACTAAATGTTAGGCGAGGATACTGAAAATTCTTCAAGATTCAAACACACTAGCTGAATTTAACAACGCAAAACAAAAAATGGAACAAAAGGGTTGGCATTTGTCCGCGAAAAACGCACAATGGAAAATAGTATTGCAAAAAACTTTCGAGAAAAATATATCGCAGAAATGGTATCTACTGGTTAACCAATGGATACCAAAACCGATTTCCGTGTTAAAGATGAGTGAACAGTTCCAAAATATCAAAAAAAAATACATCAATTATTTGACTGCCGTACACGTTCTGAATAATATTTTCGGTTGAGACCTAGTTCGTTTCAACGTTATTCGTCACTGGCTAAGTCATTTGTTTCTTTCGCTATAACACTATTACAAGGATTACGTACAAGTATAATTGTTATTGAAATCTAACTCATACGCTTGAGATAATTGCAGTTTAAGTTAGTAAACCCTTTGGCTTTTCTGCAAAAAATATCTGCCCTGCATCCACATTGCAACTCTTCGAAAAGCCGTTAGCCATTTAAAATTTGAAGGAGACACGTTTTTTCGTTCGCAAGTAAAGGGTTTTCGTGGACACTTTTGGCCAACGGGGCCACCTTATGTAGTGTCAGTATTGGAATAAGCTACAAATGATTGAGACACCCTACTGTCTAAACATTCGGATGATGAGTAAATGTCATTCTCCTATCATATTCGGACATAATATCTGTTCACGCCGATAATGAAAGTTTGACTTCTAATGTCACTCACAGAGTTCTATTAAATTATAGTCTTGGCTGTCTGTTTTCAGAGCTGAAAGGCAAAACGGCACACGTAGAATCTTGATAGTTGTAATACCATACATGCAGGACAGCATAGTTTTGCATGCTGCACGTCTTATCCCCTACGGAAGAGATAAATGTCAAGATATACACTGTGAAAAAAGCGTATTTTTAACCCTTGAGAAACCATTAAAATCTAGCGGAAACTGCACCCCGATGGGTGGTAATGTGCAAAGTATGGTGTAGGTTTCATTTCGGCATTCAAATATGTCCTTTTCTTAATATTTTGTTTGGTATATCCCAAATCTGCATAGGGGTACTATTTTTATACTGTTGATCTAAGAGGAGCTTAACCTGCGAAGTGGTACCGCTCAACAAATGTTATACCGCATATTTGTTTTTGTTATTATTAAACCGTACGGGACCGAACTACAATATTATCCGAAAATGATACTGAATGCTTTTAATTAAATGCCAATATTCCTCGCGATCTTTACTATAATCACAACTACCTCACGTAACCTCACATACATTTACTATATTTTAGGAAAATTATACGGTGCGGTTTAATAATATAAAGAAATCATGAATTATTACATTTGTTTAAGCGGTAACACTTCGTAGGTTAAAATCACACTACCCCAACCTCGAATATAATAATCGAAGAGAGAATAATATCGAAAAGAATAATATATTTTAGTGATAAATCATTGCTGACACTAATTTAATAATTACCTGTCACAAGGTAATTAAGTTTCTTAATGAAATCTTGGTGGCAATTTTTTGTGGTCATTTAAGAATTGGACATTTTTTCCAGAGCGATACTGAGGCAAATACTACTTCACGGGCACAAGTGCATCCGTAGTTCCACGGATAAACTTTCTGGAACATTCCGGAAGTGTTATCGGAAGTAAATTTCAAAAACCAGTAATATATAATTATGTCTAGAAATTTCATCGGTCTAACATTTTCTTGATTCTACTGAATTCCACTGAAATCTAGAATCTAGTTCATTATTCCCACGTAGGCAGCGAAAGAGGAGAAGCTGAGGAGAGAGAGAGGTAGAAAAGAGGTAGTCGCAGAGGCCACTTCTACGGAAGCTGCGAACTCAACGGCCAATGGCTGGCTTCATTACATGAAAAGTGAACTTACCGCAAAATCGTCAAATGTCCCAGACAGGGGGGGAGAGTCACGATCGTCAATCACGATATCGATTGGCATTTTCCCTTTTAAGCAGGAGATGTAGCGGTCTGTGAAGTTTCGACAAAGTTCGTGGACCTACGAAATACATTAATTAGGCACATTTCTCAGACACAATAATTAAGGACATTAGTTAAATACATTTGTTAACTCATACGGATCTTCCTCTTCGAACCATTTCAGACACTGATTTTTTACTTTTTTTGAGGAATTCAAGTCAATTTTTAAAACTGGAAATTTTCTACTTTATCCGTCACTGTGCCAGTATTTCTCCAGAATCAATTCACGACCTTATAGTGTCCACTAACACGACGACGACTAAAGGATATTTTATTACTGAAACGTTAGCGTCTTTCCTACAGTATAGGATACGGATAAACAAAAAATATAATAATAGAGATGTGACACGTCTATCAGTAGAAAAACTGCCTATTTAACCCCTAATTGAACTTTTGGATTTTTCTGACTGAATACAGTTGCAGCAAAAGATAGCTCAATGCAACTTGGTTCACGAAGCAGGATTATTTAATAGAATCTTCCTGTGTGTACACGATGTAGTCAAATGTTGTCACTCTGTCTACCACTATCAAGGTGGAAGGTAGACAGGTATTGACGTCTATCCATCTTCTTTTTAACTCCTTTAGTCGTACAATTCCTCTATCACTAAGCAATTATTATTAGATTTATGTAACAGCTTGAAGGTAATGAGAATCTCGGCCGTGTCGATATCTAGTCTAATATTTCTTAATTAATATAAGCTACACGACCATAATTTGAAACTTGCTGGGGTCAGGGCGGGAGGAGTAGCGCATGGAACATTTATTACTATAATTAGTACTAATATGTTCTTTACAATTATAGTCGGTTAAATAGCATAGCATTTATATCAATATTACGTGCATCAAATAGTTAGCCGGAGAGACAGATGAAGAGAAAAATGATACTGATTAGTGGTGATATATGTATGAATGGGTTAACCTCTAAAGTATCATCGTTCGACGGGTGTGGCCGAATCGGATGAAACGAAAACTGTAATAGACGTCTGAATTACCAAGTATAACATGATATCCAATAGTTATTTATGTAATATATTAGTTAATGAACATCTACAATATTACATACAGAATTCACATAGACTACAAAATATGTTGCGTTGTGACCTAAATTACATCCCATTCGGCCCAATCTGTCTAACGATAATACTTAGATGGTTAATTCATTCACTCAAATCTCCGCACCAGTAATGTTTTTTGTTCGTTACCCATCAGTCTCCAATATTTACTCGTTGGCACACTCTCTTACACAACATGGTTAAATAAACGGATAAGGGTATATATGAACTTATTTATTTGTAAGTTTCATTAATCACTAAATCAGCAGAACAAAAACGAAAAAAATTTCATCAGTTTATAGGGATTATGTGGAGAAAAAACGGCCCTTTTATTCAGCTTTTATCTCACCTTTTCCAGCTCAAGCAAATGTAGTCGAAAGACTCCAATAGCCATCACAATCTGAACATTTCCATTTTGAGGAGTTGGTTTTGCGCAACACGGGTCTCACTACTAGTCCCCCCCTTCTGTCGAGTGACAGATACACCAAGTGGAGATTAGAAAAATTCAAAGATTAAAAAAAGCAATTGAAAACGTCAAATAAACTCAAAAAGTACAACTAGTGACTAGAATGAAAAAAAAACTTCAAGGCCGAAGATTAAGAGGAATTAGCCAAGTCTTCCTACCGTTCTATGTCTTCCGAAACAGGTCATGTTAACGCGATGGGTGACATACACATATTGTGAGAAATAGACATGGCAACGGCCATGGCTACAGGCCCCAGTAGATATTATGCTTCGCTGTACGAAGATATAAATATCCTCCAAAATGTAGGCATAGGTTACACCCTTATACTAACCTTGAAGAAGCAAGAGACTAGTCGCATAAACGAATGGCGAACAATTAAGAATGTAGTCTCGCCTGTCTCTTCAAGTTAGTACAAGGGTGTAACTTATGGCCACATTTAATATCCATGTCGTGGCCTTTTGGCCCACATAAATAATTAACCCGTATTCCCTTAACCGGCTCACTCGTATTCAGTCCAACATAATATTTTACTCATATTTCTGGTCGGAAGCCTATTTAGGTTTACCGCCAGCTCACGCACACAGATAAGAAAAATTAACCATCAAGGTTGCCTTAAAGTTGCATGCTCTGTCAAGGATTCTAAATGAAAGCGGACTTTAATCGATTCCTCCATTACTTTACTAGTCCTTGGAAATGTCCCAATAGATCGGAGACAAGTGGAACTACGACAGAAAAGAGTTGGGAAAATATGTTCACAATAGATTGGTACAGATAGTATAGATAGAATTATAACTAAGTTAATTACTGAATCCAATTAGACACCATTTGTCGAGCGATAATGCGTACTAGGTTAATATGTTTTTGTTATCATCCCGAGTGAGCTGGTATTGTACTCTGATCAGTTTTAGTCCAGAATATAACAATAAATATTGGACTGAGCAGATCTCACCATTTAACCCGCACCCTTAACTTACAAGCTGGTCAGTTTCGTTGTTCGAATCATAATGCCATTGCCCATTGTGTTCGCTTTCCAACTGAAATACAAAATTATTCAAAAGCCGTCTAGCGCGGTAAAAAGGCTTGATTTTGGAATATGGAACTGATCTAATTGAACGTTTGTTTACAATGTTCCTGTCACTTAGATATGCGGCGTGTGACTTTAATCATTCTTTGTGAAAGGCGCAAATAGGCCTAACAAGGGTAACCAACATGTGATTGATAAGCAGGACTGAACGTATGCGTAATGAGGGGTATAAGCCGCTCGGACAAGGTTGAATGTATGTTTTGCCGAATTGCAGTTAACATTTGGTCCAAAATGTAGTTCATAAAGAACAGACCGAATTCCTACGATTCCACGATCAACCCGGCACCTGAACGGGGAAAACAACAAGACGCCATATTTTTAACTCTTCTATTCATAATAAAATAGTATTGATGCGAAAGAGGTTTGAAGAGACGATAAAATTTAAAAAGAAAACGCGTTGTAATTTTATTTAAAATGTTTTAATTTTTTTTAAATTTTTTTATAAATTTTTTTTAAATTTTTTTTAAATTTTTTTTAAATTTTTTTTAAATTTTTTTTAAATTTTTTTTAAATTTTTTTTAA
>SCLF01078777.1:0-11345 GCA_004367975.1 Mesochordaeus erythrocephalus
TTCTCGTATTGGTGTCCGAAGGTTAAAATAAATCTATCTCTAGCATCTAAATTAGAGAGAGAGCCCGTGCTAGGAAGAAAGCGAGCACATTGTTTACACGGTACACAGCTACGTTGCATGAACTGCAAAGGAAAGAATTCCTATCACGCACGCCTGTCAAAGCAACCGCCCACCCCTATGCCAGTGAGCAACTGATCGGTTAACGAGACCTACTAGGTCTGATAGGGTTTTCCTCGGGGTTCTGAATCTGTTTCTAAACTATCCGAAATTATACGCGTCGCACAGTTAACCCTCCTAAAGACAAACCGTGGAAAAGACCTTTTTTGAAAAATATGTTAATTTTAAGCGATGGGTGTATGGGAGGTCACCGCACTAAATTGCACTAGATTAAGTAGCATCTAATGAAAGTATCGAAAACATACTCCGATTATTCATATTTAAACTTATGAACCTCGAAAATCACATTGCCAACATAGACAAAATTTAATTTTACCATCGCAAACATTAGTTTTTATGCAGCGGTTTCGAGTCAAATTTTTGGTGAACCTACTTTGGGACCCTGACATGTTTTCTAAATCATAACAAACCGAAAGGTCAACAATTCCTGATTTTATCACTTTTTGAATATTGTTACTTTAGAAATTCCATTTTTGGGACATAGTGCCCGCAATGATAGTTTTGACTTCTAGTGGCTATAACTACATAACGGGTTAGGAATTAGTGGTCGAGCACTTGAGAGGAAATGTAGCGGGCATCCGTGCACGTTGAATGAGACCAATTTTGACGAAAATCAGATACTTTAAAAATGTGAAATTTTATAATTGCCATACGAAGAATAATAACGAACAAGTATCAAATAATTACTAATAATTAATAATAATACATGCCTGTTATTAAGCTAGGTACGCTGCATTTTTTTGGATTTTTAGGCATATTATTTGATCAAGAAAATAGTATTTGAATGAAATTTCACGTTCTAACCCTTATAATATGGGCGTGTTTGTAAACAAATAGATAATAATTAATTATAAAAAAATTACCAGTAATAGATATCTGTTATTAAGCTAGGTACGCAGAATTTTTTTTATATTTAAGCGAGAAAATAATATTTGAATGAAATTTCACGTGATAATCCGTTACATTACGAGTTTTCATATTTTATCGTAAGCAATATTAATATAATAGCTTTCTTCGTTCAAATTTTCAACGGAAAATATTTCTCCGTTTGAATTGAGATGGAAAAGTAGAGCGGAGGGACCTTTGTCCCGAAAGGGTCTCTACAGGATAATTCGCTCGGGGTCTCCACTGGTTAAAGGGTACTCCCCTTAAATTTTTAGAAGTCGGAAATTGTTTTTTAACTCTCCGTTTCACTTCAATGTGCGCAGTTTACGGTATAAATTTTCGAAAGCCAATACAACTTCAAAAAACCGGGACATAAGCGGGATAACCTAAAAATGGGGGGGCTTCTCGATAACCTGGTCACCATAGTCAAAAGTAATCTTTCATCGTATTTAAAATAACCATTTAATATTTTAACACACCACGGCACAAATAAACTTACACGCTAACAACCTTGGGTAGCTAACAAGGGTTATTACTTTATTATCAATATTATGAAATCCAGTGTTAATTTTAGCCTGGGGCAATTGGCAAGCATGGTCCGAATGTTCAGTCACGTGTGCAGACGGTACCCGAAAACGAAATCGTATCTGCTTTGGAGGTCGACCAAGTGACGAAGGATGCCAAGGTCAGGATATCGAGAGCGAAGTCTGTGACACTGGAACCACTTGTGGGCCATCCTATGCTATTGGTGAGTACGCTCGCTTGCGGGCAAGTGATATTATAATTAACTTCAAGTTGGAGATTATTTCTATATTTGGTCCTATATCCACTTAACAACCAGTGCATCGCTTATGGACATGGCCAATTGAATTATTTACTTGTAATTTGGGTGCCACCAAATGTTAAATACTGTCCGCTGATTGGATAATAAATTTAGCACATTTAGCCATATATAGGTTCAGGGAAAATACTAACTTGCTAAAATCGGTAATAATAGTAGGAGTTTATTATTGTTGAACCGGCGCAACGCGCCAATAGCTATCTGAAACTAATATTTGTAGACCAGAACTAGTTTTCAAAACCCGGAAATCAATTGTTGGTGTTGCGAGTCACATGGTACTTTTGCGCTGGATGAGTCTTTGTCAACGTAGGGTACCTAACAAATGATAAGTCGAAAAGCTCCATTTTGTTTACTGTTTAATACAGCTGTGAACACGCTTAGCAGCTTTTGCTGATAATACTCTATTGTGCAGATTTCAGCGTACCCTAACCATTACACGTTTGTGAGAGAAGACGTGGAGATAACAGGCTTACTCCTTATGTCCGATAAAAATGGCGTAGTCCAAGTTAACGATGGAAAATTTTGGTCTTTTCATTTTTAGGTTCCCATCTGGTTTTAGTTTTGGGCCGAACGTTCTCTCAAAATCTGTGCAAAGTGGAGTAAAAAAGTGGAGCTCTTCCGCGTGTCATTTGTTAGGTACCTGTGTTTCTTGAAGACATTTGTTGACTAACAGTCACCTTGGAAAAATTACTATGTGACCCCGAACTCCAAAAAGTCAATTTCCGTTATTTGAGTAGCACTTTCGGTGGTATTTGGGTCTAAAAATTTCGACTTGAATTATGGTTGTATTCCTGAGGTGCATTATGGCATAGCTCTGCTCAGTTCAATCTCTCTGTCTACTCTTGATCTCCTCGATTTCGACTTGCTCTGATATATTTTTGCTTAGCTTAATAATCTCTATTTTTCCTTTTATCACTCCTTGTGTTGTTTTCCTGGATTGATGTTCATATAAGTGTTGGGGCTATGGAATCTACCCACTCAGATGTCACGTTCTCGGTTTAGGAACGATATTCATGTGACAAAATGAATTGAGTGTAGTATGTGGAAGATGCAGATATGAATATGTGATATAGAGAAAATTTAAAAGAACACCAAAATAACGATGATTACGTTGGTTGCTTGATCTAAGTGACTTTTTATTGTTGTTCTTGTATAGAATCATTAAATAGTTTTAATAGTGTCCTAAATTGTTGGTTACGAAGTAGGGAAGGGTTTTCTAGGACTGATTGAGTTCTTTTCCTTTTCCGTGGATTGATTCACTCCATGAATCCGAAGTGAAGGATTGGGTCGTGAGAGTTTGATTCATTACCAAGATTATAGACGAAACATTAACGGGAAGGGACGGTGCGACTACAATGCGGCATAGCATCTGTCAAAAATAAAATATTGGTGTTTTTTTTGGATTTTTTTATTTTTACACCTGTAAAGAAGTCGATGCCTTTCGATTGTTCACTCACAATCATTATATTTTCTAGCTTAAATTAAACTTGTTCAGACTTTTCGCGATTTTCTGTCTCAGATGCTACTTCTAATTTCTCTTTGACGGCTGAAAATTTCAAAATGCCCTTTTTGATTTTGGTGAATACAGCTATAATTTGGTTATGTAGTGACGGTTTCATATTTGCTTGTTTGTTTTAGTTGAATTGAGAGAATTTTTACTCAATTTACAGGTGCAATAGCATGGGAGTTAAAACTTGAAAAGAATTTTCAAACATTTGTTCATCGAGATTTTTCGGAGCGAAATCTGTTTCGAATGGTTCTTAGAAAGAAAATTCTTAAATAAGTATAAATTCGTTCTGACCTTAACGGATCCCTTTTTGCTCCTGAAATAAAAACAATTGTTGATATTTTTAATTGGATCGAAACTGTGTCGTGCATGTAACTGTATCACTTTCTTACTTCTGTGTTATGTCCCTAGATATTAATAACTTGGATCAAACCAGTCACGAAGAGTTTAATGATAACTATGAAGAATTACCATCAGTTTCTTTCTCTGATATGTCCTCGGTACGTTCACAACGTACTGGAGTTATTGCATCCCGAGCAACGGAAAGATAAATGGAAGCTCTCGAAGTGATGGAGTTACACACAAAAACCGTACGTGAAACTCTATTCGTATCAAACTAATTTGTTCCGGAAACTGAATCAGAAATGGAACCACATTTCGATGTTCTATCGCGATCGGACGCTAAAAAGCTGAATTAATCCTCAAATAGGATATCCGATTACACTGGCGCATTTCTCAAGGATTTTGGATTATGAAAGCAATCCAAGTTGGACGATATGGCCTTATCCAAAGACCGATAAAGCGACGAAACCGTTGGAAACTTCAAAAATGTTGAAAACTGGAATTTCAACTGTATTTTATCGCGAAGACAACAAAGAAGTACCGGAAAATATAGACACGAGCGCTACTATTCTCGATTCAATAGTGGCAGACGAAGGTACCCCCATAACGTTAAAGTTAAAAGGTAGTGGAAAACAGCTAAATTTCCTGAAAAAAAGTATTTTTGGCGTGTGTGAAAATACACAATATTCGTTAGTTAGCTTACTACGACAAAACCATCGAGTGGAGGCAACGAACTTGTTTTCTATCATATACAGATAAATTGCGATTTTCGTAACAACATTTCGCAACAAAACCTTCGGAACCAAATGCTTTTAATCATCTATTAATTGACTATAAAGTTTTCGTGTTGGGATAGGTATTATCCTGGTTAGTTTTATTAGTGACTGGTTTACAAAATAATTGAACTCTTACCGGAAAAAGAGACCTCGTGATATATTTTCGGTTAGTTTAATAACCTCTAGAATAAATTATTTTTCTATTGTCTATTACTAAAGAATTTAGTTAAAGTCTAGTAAAGATATATACCAAATTCTACTCACTAATAGGTTACACTAATTACTTATACTAATCATTTACACTAGTCACGTATACCAATCTCTTTTACTACTCACTTATACTGATAACTTATACTAATCACTTATACTAATAACTTATACTAATCACTAATACTAGTCACTTATTCTAGTCACTTACATTAGTCACTTGCACTGTGTATTGGGGTAATCCATGCGTCACCAAACGATGACATTGTATGGCGACTTAATGTATAAAAAAGAGTTGTTTTAATTTGTAGGGTAAGTCCGGTAGCATAAGTTAGGGAACGCTAGCGTAAGTAAGGTTACTAATCACTTATGCTAATCACTTATACTAATAAATTATACTAATCACTTATACTAGTCACCTATACTAATCACTGATTCTAATCGCTTTTATTAATCACTTTTACTAATCACTTTATTAATCACTTATACTAATCACTTGTATTGGGTCGCTCAATGTGTCATAAACTGCCATGCGTAGTAGGGACGTCCCGGTTTTAGCCCTTTTCGCGATTTCCTGTTTTTTTTTTACTTGGGCCGTAGATTTTTTTTAACTTTTACAATAATCTACCCAGATAAACACTAGAAATAATCCGTTTTTGGGCACTTTTTTCAGAGTTAACTCAATAAGATTTTCAATTTTTTGTTCTACCACTTTTTCACCCATGCAGGACACTTTCTAGTCTGAGAAAGAGGGTGTATAGCTAAAACTTATCTAAAAACTGAAATAGGTAACTTTATCTGGCTGATAATGTGGCGATTCCTCGGTGGGCTAGGTAGATAATCCTGAATAAAAAGATAATCTGGGGTATTCTTTTTTTTTTGAACTACCCCTATCATTCCAACAATATTCTAAATGCGGGATAAGTCGTTCAAATGCGAGACAAACGCTGGAAACCTCTAAATGTTCTGCCTAGTGGTGACTGTCTCGTCAGTGCCTGTCTTATTGATGAAAATTCGTTGTATGAGAAGGTATAAGAAATATTTATTTGAATCAATGAAATGGCTTCCGTGTTTTTCTATACTATTTTAACCCGCACACTAAAATCTGTGCCCATTAATCGGACCATAACTTGTTATATTGGTGCTTCGCCAAATTTGCTATCCAGAACCACCACCTAAACCTTTTCCCGTTTTCCTTAACGTACTTTCAGAGCGGAAGTACCAGCGAAAGTGGAGGGTAAAAACTGGATTTAATTTTTTCTAATAGAGAATTACACTAAATGGTTGCCCGAGACGACCTCTATTGAAATTTTCTTGCGCATATTTTAGGATAACTTTTGACCAATAACTTTGACTGGAACCTTAAAATTTAAGCGTATATAATGGTACGTAACTCTCAATATTCATACGTAAACTTTTTGAAAAAAACGACAAATTATTTTGTGTCGAATGGCAACCTTCTAGACTTAGTATTATTTTTGTTTCGGCTTAAGAGTGACGGGGCTTATCAATCTTGCTATAGACAAAAATAAACGATTCTGATAAAGGGGTCGATAGTTATCGGGAAACTCGGCACCAAATCAACCCCAAATTTTCGTAGGCGGAATACGCCCACGTTTGGTACAAAGGTAGATGGAGATGAGCGGAAGAATATGATATATAAAAGTACGAATTCTGATAAAGGGGTGAAGAAGGCCTTTTTTGAAAACATTAATTTTAACTCCTGTGGACATGATAGCTGAACAAACTAAATCGTGCTAGATTCACTAGACACCTGGGGATCCAATACGCCGATTATTTGTTTTAAAGCTATGGACCTCGAAAGTCACATGGTCCAAACATGGACAAAATTGACTTTGCCTGTCCTGAAATTTAGTTTTAACCCAGTTTTTTCGAGTCGAATTCTTAGTGAACATACTTTGGGATCGATTTCAAGACAGTCACAGTCAATTTTATCCATCACTAAATCCGGTTAAGCCACCAGTTCCCACTTCAAAGAGAGGGCGGCCGAGATTGACAGGGGTGTACGATGCCTCAAGAGCTAAAATCACGTTTTTTCAAAAAAAGAGGCAACTCGTCTTTTGAATTAACGTGGTCATGTTCCTAAATATTAACATTTACAATAATCTGGAGTTTGCGGTTAAATAACATGACATATTATAGTAAACTATAGTATCTACCATACCCTACTCCTGGTTTTAGTCCTATGTTTAAATAAATAAAATATTTACACACTAATGACGTGGTAATATTTTGACTGCCTACTCAACAGGCCAATTCTTATATTTCTACTACGCGAAGGAATGAACTACTATGACTTTTTGTTTAAGCCAATTGTAGGAGGATATAATCATGTGTACACACATATATCATTTTTATTATAAATCAACGTATTTTTGTCGGATAAGGTTTTCAATTTTATGTTATTGCATTTTTTACGCAGTCAGCGTGTTCATACACAAGGAGTAAGTCTGACCCATCGCTACTCAGTGTTAAGTAAAAATTCTACAAATACGCTCACGAGTTAATATTCCGCTGTGAACTCCATAATTAGTTCTACTTTTCAGACTTGAGGAAACAGGAATGTAATGTAAAATGCGGTTTACATACACCACCTAGTCTAGTTCGAGCTACGAAAGAACCACCATGTGGCGAGAGCGCGTGCCCGGAAGTTGGTGATTGGTCACATTGGTCTAGCTGTTCAAAAACTTGTGGTATGGGGTTCATGTAAGTAACCATTGGATTTTGAAAGCCATATCAACAGTACTATTTTTTCTATATACCACACGGCCTGAGGTGTCAACATGTGTACATGGGACGCTTTTCACAGCCACCTAGCCGCAACAAAACTTAACCTTGTAAAAGTGATGGTTAAAATCAACAATGTTTCCTATAAAGGTTAAGGTTGATCATATTGGATCACTAGGCTGGTCTAGAACAACAGAAGTAGTGCAAGCATGCTACTTCACAAAATGGGCATAGTGTTGTGTTAAGGGATATACCATGAAGACACTATAAGCGCAATATCTAAAAATAATTGGTTAACATAAATGTGGATAATTAAACATAATTAAAGTGTCTTAAAGAGTGTCACTTTTTCAATCAGCGATTTTTGGAAAAAGATAAACTCTTTGCTTGTAGCTATTAGCCAGTTATTTGCTTTTAGTTATTAGCCACACCCGAGCGTTCAACGTGAGAAATAAATTGATAAAATAATCCACGGATGCCGAATAGCCCCGTTTGTGGCTAATCGGGGTGAAGCTGTTATTAGGAGTGATTTCTAGACTCGATATTTTCTCAATTAAATTTTCGCTTTCAACATTCCGAAAAAACGAGAAAATGTACAGGTCAAAGTCTTTTTTGAGTCTTAATGCACGTACCAAATATACCCAAATAATTCAAATGCTGGAAAATTGAAGGAAAAGCTGAAAATAACCATTTAACATACTCAAAACTTGATTTGGTCAAAATTTTCTACACTTGATAATGATGTAAATAATGAATATATGAAGGTTAGTGGAAAAGGAGTTTGTAAGCGGCGTTACTATAGACTAAGGGAAAACGCTCATAATATATTCAATGAATCCGTAATAACAAAATGTAGTGTGACGTACAATAGAACAGTAGACGAAGCGAATGGGCTAACTCAATTCGAAAATCATCTGGAAGCAGAAATATTGAAAAGGTCCAAAAGTGACAAAGCAACCAAATTCACATCAACGTCATTGGTAGAGCTGACAAGACCAGAAAGTTAAAAGACTCCGTTTGAAAAGACTCCGTATGAATGGTCTAGGTACTATATTTACCGATTCATGCGTGAAAGTACAGAAGTGGATTGGATACTCATTTAGCGAGAGTGGTTTATAGTACCTGCAGCGACAGGGACGAATTGTAAATAAAAAAGATGAATTTACAGCCTACAAGTCAGGCTTCAACCAAACGTTTTTGCCCATGATCGGTCATATTCGCATTTAAAAAAAAACTTTGGTTTAAAGCTGTTAAGAGCTGTTTAAAGATTTAACTAGAAAAGAAGTGAACAGTGGATTTAATAAAATGGGAATTCTGAATTTCAACCGTTTAGAGCATGAATCTCCTGACCTAACTGACGAAGAAATATCAACCGAACTGAATTTACGATTGGAAATGTTGTCAGTTCAGACTACAATCACACATTTTTTCGTCAAAAATAGACTTCACTTTCCGTCTGAATAATAAAAAATGGGTAATTTTCTGTCTCACATGTCTTTTTTTTTAAACTGGCAAACTTTGATCGGTCATGACTTTTCCGAAAAAGTGACACTCTTGGAGACACCACTGTATATACATTCTAAATATTGAACGTGGTGTTAATCTTGTTCTCGGTAATAACATTAATTGGACATATTAATTCTATAGATGAGATCCAGTATAAGTTCTTCTCAAGGAAAATTTAATGACCTTAGTTTCGAATGCTATAAATTTGATTAAAACATATTCATGCGTCTTCGGGAGGGATTAGAAAATGTGGCAAAAATTGTAAGAGAAAGCGACTGAGAAAACTAGATTAGCCAATAAATTGCAGTTGCCAGATGATATTCACGACTTTTCGTGATAAATTTCGAAACTAATTAGTTTGGAATGCTATAAATTTTAGTTTTAAATACTTATGTATCTGCGGGGATTTAAGTCGGAAAATTCACATACGATGAGGAAATGGAATTTAAAGTTGGTCTTATTCTTGGAATTATAAACTAATGTAATTACATTATCCCTTCTAGAAAAATAATCTCCAAGCTAAACATATCAATTGAAGGCATGAAACCTGAGCTAACTAGCAAGTATATTGAGGAGTTTTCGAGAGAGATGGAACAGAAGGGCAGAGCGTTTAGACCTGCTCAAAAGAGGTAGATGTTGTATCTATAGAGAAAAGACTAAATGGTACCTAGTGGCTAAGTAATGTAATAGCCTAAAAACTGAATATTCTCTCTCCGGGAGGTACAATCTTTTCGCATTTATCTCGAGAACTCCTTAGTATTTGTTTATGAAATGTTTAGCATTGTATACCAAAGTATTGAGTGTGTCCATATATCTATTTTATTTGGAGATTAGAATTTTAGAAGCGTCGCCTTCGAAGACAATGTAATTGTCCCGTTTTTCACTAACCCGCGGTGTAATTTCTCGCTTTGAAGATTTTACTTTGTAAATGCATGATCTAATTCCAGACAAAATGTCAACTTACATAAATCACTAGGTAGTCACTAGATAATTACAGTGATGTGCATGTCAATTACATTGTCCATTAATGCGACGGAAAGAATGAACATTTAGCTGTATAACGCTAAAAATGTCACTAATAATATTTCGGAATTCTGGAGACACATACTAAAATGTAGAAGGCGTTAATTTTTTTTGGAAGACGAAGGTAAATATTGAAAAATACATTTTCGATCTATTGAACTACTTAAAGTGTCTGAAAGTTATTGTTTTTCATGAATTCCGTACAGGCAAAAATTCCAAGGTAGAGAAAAAAACCACATTGTACGGGGCTCACCTGGGGAAATAATGTGTTAAAACAAAACTATATTTAAAAAAGAGGCGTCCCAGTCAATCGGCAAGGGAAAATCTTTAATCTGACGAAAATTCAAAACGATACAATATATCGCAAATTCATAGACCGGCAAGAATCTTTTCAACAATATTATATCTCGTTTTTGTCAGCCTTAGTGAGGGATTTCAAGAAGTCTGATCTCCAAACTAAATATATCAAGCCTAACTCATAACACAAATTTTATTGACAAATATTCATACTTTTCAAGTGAAATGGAAACGAATTGGAGGTGTCTTCGAAAAAAAATTTGCGAATTGGACACAATTACATTTTTCCTTAATGAGGGACTTCTAGAGGTCTGATCACCAAACTAAATATATCAGTGGAAAGCCTGAAGACTCAGCTAACTCATGACATAAACTACTTTTTAAGTGAAATGGAAACGAACAACTACCAATTGATGAGATATAATATTGTTGAAAAGTTTCTTGTCGGTCTGTATGAATTTGGGATATAGTGTTCGAGAAAACTGAGAAATAGAGACCCCGATAGCCAAATAAGCAGGTGTTTTACCTCTTGTTAAACTATTGTGACCAACAATACAATTTAATAATTTCCATCCCAAGAATATCCAATTTTCTTTTTATTCCAATATTAGTTATGGATATAAGGCACAGGAAATATACACTTTTCCATCTAGTTTGTTCACAATAAGTCTGATTGTATCAATCATATTGCTTCCAGAGTAAGGCTGCACTTGTATTGTAACTTGTATTCGTTACTAGTGAATTACTCGACTTTCGGTGTGATTTACGGTCCGATTATTGTTACAAAAATGATGTAATTGAGACCGTAGGATTCTTGGCATATCCTTTTAAACGACAGAGATATAAACGGAATTTCTATCATCAGTAATGTTAAGTCGAATGCAGATCAAAGACCCTAAATTTGTGTATTTGGGCTATCAAGCTCTGTAGCTCTTATGAACTTGTCCGTGTCAGTCGTATATATCCCATTTTCAACCTGCCTGTAATCCGTGATGTTTGTCTCTTTTGACCACTTTTGTAAGCCTAAATTTAGCCA
>SCLF01078889.1:0-11340 GCA_004367975.1 Mesochordaeus erythrocephalus
CAGATCCACTATTCTCCCAAATACGTTGCTCTGCTTTTTAGACCCCCCCAGGGGGGGGGGACACTTTTGACACTAGTGTCAAAGTACCGACCCCGAATTCGTAACATGTGACGAGGCCAAATAAGGTACAAATTTCAAAAACTGACAAAATCACGAAATTTTCACTTTTCGATTTTATTATAATTTAGAAAACATGCCATGATCGCAAAGTATGTTCACTAAAAATTCGAATCGGAACAACTGCGTTAAAACTATATTTCAGGACAGTCAAAATCAACTATATTCGACTCACGTTTTGTCTTTAGAGGGGGTTAACTGTAAGCAGGCGTGTAATTTTGGACATTCTGGAAATATATTCGGAACAGCAAGGAAAAACTCGGTCCGACCCACTAAGTGTCGTTAACCGACCCTGTGCAGCCCAGGCCCCGGGGGGGGGGATGGGCCAGTTTTGATATACGTGTACTATATATGATATTTAGTTATGTGCTTTCTGTCACAATTTACTGGTCAATGCAACGACTCTGACATGTGGTCATACTCACTGCCCACATTGCATTTCCGAACGTTCTAAATGTTGGTGCGGACAAGATATTTTAACAACACAACCTCAAAAACAGAGACGCAATATTGTAATGTAATCCTTAATCGTGAACATGCTGTTAATGAGCCAGACATTTTAGTGGTAATACGGTTCAACAGCTGTTTCCTGAGGATGCTAAATTATCAATGAAACTGTGCGAGTTAGAGAGCAAGAAAATTAGCGATGCTGCTGTTATGGAAGTACTAGTTCGTGGTAATATGTTTACTGAGAAAAATGCGTTTTGCAATTTTATACAAGCCAGGAATAATTTCAATAGTTAATTGCAGTTCTTTTAATCATAAATTATGGAAAGGTCGTTACCACTTATCTCGAAACGATTACTCCCTTGCTGCTTCTTATATTAATTTGGTCACGGAAAAGGATCCGTCGATGGCATCAGCATGGTGCTACCTTGCCGAAATTCACGCAAAACAAAATAAATGTGTGGGAATACTTTCTTTTACCATATTTTAACCTGGTGCTTAGATATCGATGCTTTAAGTCGTTTACTGTTATCACATTGGTTGGATCCATTTATACCGCATTCGGAAAAGTTATGTGAAGATGTATTTCGACTTGCAAAGGAAGGAGGATCGCATTGTATAGGTTTGATCAAGTCCTCTTCAAATGCCCTTTACGATGGCAGCATTGGAGATAAGAAACTAATTGTAGGAATGAGTTTACGATCAGGAATGTTGTAACACTACAGTGAGTCGAATGCGAAAATATTATTAATCGTGTGTTTTACAGCATAATTTGAATTCGTACGTTTTTTCTCTGGACAGTCAATATTAGTTGACTTCAAATTTAGCCTGCTGAAACCAAACTGGAAAGTTTGCTAGGTTTGTAGATTTTGGCAATTTCCCAAATTTAACCGAAACTAAATTTATGTATTTTATGATAGATGACTTTCGAGATCACCCCTTCTAATCAATCTCAAAGCTTTTCAGATGAACAAAAAGGAAATATGGAACCCCGTGTTTTCTTAAAAAGGGATTCACAGAAAAATCGATATTGGGAAAGATTAAATTCCTGCCTATTATATACACATGTACACTGAAAATGTCACCAATATTGAAAGTGATTATGTTACTAATCACTGTATCTATATCTCTCGGACAAACAATTGGCTTATTTTTGTCACGGACCCTGTTTTAGCGCTTTTAAGGCCTTAGACGTGGTTGAATGTTTGATTGACCCCCCAGACCCCTCCCTAAATTGAACGCCGGTTACCCGACATGACCTCCAGAGGAAAACTACCTTTAAAAAATGTAGGTACCTATAGGTACTTAGGAAATGACACTTTGGATTTTTACAATTTAAGACCGCTTTGTCTTAGGTAGGAAAACGTTAAGCTGCATTCCCGCCTAGAATTGTACTGCGCATATTTTAGGGTACCTTTTGACCGGAAATGAACCTAAAAATTCGAAATTTTTCGTCGATCAATAGTTAAGTCCAAGCTGAAATATAGATCTTATCTATTTAGCGAAAGCCTTGATTTTATCGATTCACAATAACTTGAACAAACTGGGATTTCAAAGCGAAACGCATCAATCATTTCCAGAATAGGGCCAATTATGTTTGTTGGTCGCGAGAGAAATAAGGTTATCATGCACTTACATTCAAAAATGTCCGATTTCCCCCCAAATTGGTATTATTTGACGCGTACGGATGTCAGCTAAATTCCTCTCAAGTGATCGACCCCGAATCATAACCCGTTATCAAGTTATAGACACTAGAAGTTAAAAATGTGTCTTCGGAAACTATGTCCGATTGGTTCGAAAGATGGCTTATTCGACGCGTCATGACTCCAGCTTCAATTCTTCTCAAAGTACTGATCCCGAATTCTTAACACGTGACCCATTTATAGCCCAAAGATGGAATTTTCAAAAAGTGACAAAATCGCGTGAAAATTTCGTTTACCTCCACCTAGTGTTCTCCCGGAATAGCGACGGGCACAAGCATATTGATCGTGAACAAAATCTATTTCAAAGTGTATACCGAAGGATATACAATGGTGTATTATTCATCAAAACCGGTCCAAATTCACTAGTATTGACTACAGGGTACTGTAAATGCAAGCTGCCTTACTACGCAAGCATTCTGAATGGAACAAGCAGCTTGATGTTGAATAGAATCTAATGTAAAATGTAGGATTTGAAGGCAGTCTCACCCTCGTCATAATAAATAAAAAACAAGACATTCGAATACTGGAGACGGACTAAATAGAATCAATCGCTGTGACAAAAAAAAAACCCATTGTGTACTTACATAAATGTGTGCCTGATATATATCGGGAGGCAATATATAGATAAAGTGATTTCTTCACTCGCTCAATATATATTTATAAATACATATTTAAACATAAATAATTAAAATAAATAATAATAAACAATTAATAATAGTTAGTTAACCAGTGGAGACCCCGAGCAAAATATCCTGTGGATACCCTTTAGGGGCATATGTCCCTACGCTCTTCTTTTGCATTTCAATTCCAAACCGAGCAATATTGTCCGTTGAAAATTTGAACAAGGGAAGCTGTGCTATCTGGCTATTTAAAGGTCTTAAAATTATATTAATACTGCTTACCGATAAAGTATGAAAAATCGGAATGTCACAGGTTATCACGTGAAATTTCGTTCAAATAATATTTTCTCCGTCAAATATATGGCTAGAAGTCTAAGAATTTCAGGGTACCTAGCTTAATAACATATACAATACCGGACCAAAAAGTGGCAGTTTTAAAAAAAATTTGAAACCGGTATTTTTTTTAAATTTATTAAGTGAATGTTCCAATGTTAATATGCAGCTTGTTATTGGAATCGGCAGTTAAGTAATTTTCCTCGTTAGCCGGTTTCCAAACTTTCCAAATATTTGTCTACAAATTTATTAATTGTTTTCGTAGGTCATCCCTTTCGCCCGTAGTTTTATCTCGTTGATCTCGTCGTATTTTTGTTTATATGCACTGCTTTCCAAATCAAATGCTAACTCTAAATCATAAGATGGCGATTTCGCAATTACACCGTTAGAAATATTTGCTTCTATTTTTTCCTCTAATTTCTCCTCAGTTCGAGGTGCATTGCACGATTGTCATTAGCAAAAGTGAAATACGGTATGGATTTATAAAAGTGTAAACATAGTCTGGTGGGATGGTCACACGTTGCTTGCCGTCCGCAGGTATTTCAGGGAGATCTTATAGGATCCTGAAAATCGTTATCGTCATTATATTCCAATAACTCAAATTACTTGAAGTGGGAAACTACGTTTGTTTGAAGCGACCGCAGTCCGTTTTTCTGAAGAATTAGGTTGTCATCTACTGGATCTTACGAGATTTTAGCGTAGGACGATTATATTGTTTCACTAGGTTTTACCACGAACACGGGGATTAGCTTCCCGTTATCATGCCACTACCGAACGTAATCTCGATTATGACTCTCAGGATAACAGACCTCTTGAAGTCTGGAGAAGACGAGTTACGAAAAATACCAAGACTATTTCCGTTACCGTCTGTTCTTTTCCGGCCAACAAGCTACCTTAAATATATAGACAAGTGTGGAGGTGTGAGCCGTTTGGATCCGACCAATAGCGCTATTTTGCCTAAACTTTATATACAAGTTGCTTTATATATAAACAAGCTTAGCTAGGAAGTAGTTTTTTACCAGAAAGTAAATTTTATAGAAATATCACATACTAAGTAAGTTATTACTTTAATGTGGAAAACAGCCAGGGCGCTACATAATTAACAAGCATTAGAAATGCTGTCAGATGTTAAGGAATTAACAGTAACAGATGATGATTTCTCTCTTTGAAGTGTTCCCACTAAATCAATTTTAACAAACATGCGAATGAATATTTCGTCATTGATAATGATCCCTACAGAACAAAAATTGATCATCTGTGCCAAATGTCTGTGCTTCGTTCACTAATAAATCCGAAGCGATATTTCGAACGAAACAGAATATCTGAATGGAGGAGTCATAAGCAAATCTGACAAGTTTTAAAGTATAGGAGAAAACTAGTCTTAATTATCATCTATCATATGGTACGGTTACAACTTTTTCTGCTTTCGAAATTTGATACCAAAGATTGATAAGCAAATGTATGAAATATAGAATTATTGAGAAAAACCTGACTCATATTAATCCAAAAAGGATGGGAGGCCTTATTCGATTATATACTTCTTCAAGTTGAGATCGTGGTTCATCAATGTTTCGAAAATGAAGATTTAGCCCAAATCAAAAAACATTTTAATATTTACTTGTAAGCAAAACGTGGATAGAAAACTTAAATTATGTTTAAAAGAATCAGTAAATGGGAATATTATAACAGAAACGCCGGTGTAGGCGTTCCGAAATTGGGGATATTTGTAATGCTCCGAATCTCGGAAATTAATTTCTAAAAATGATAGAAATGATAAGGCCTATTTTTAGTTACTGTTTATTTGGGGTTATAAATTGTAGGCAATATCGTCAAAACCATTATCATTGCGAAAAATTACTAATGGGCCCATTCTAGTTCATATTGTAACTAAACATGAACTCAATTATAAAGCTGATGACCATGATGATGAAACTGGGCACAAACGCAGTCGTTGTGATTCTACTGATACAAAAATAGCTCTCACTGCTAGGAAATGTGAAAATATCTCTGCTGTGATCGAAACTATACAATTAAATACCCTTGGAGGTTATTCATACGTAAGTTACACTAGTAAATGTTATAAAATTACTTATTATAAATTTCCAGAAGGCCTAGACTGTAGTTTCCTTCCAAACAGTGTAAAAACAATAAATCCATGTATTTCCATACATATTCAGATAATTCGGTTATCCTTGCTATATATACGTTAGATTTAGTACCTAGAATAATCGAAGCAGTGATACAACCCCAAATTCCTAACCTATTATATAGTTATAGTCGAAGAAGTCAAAATGTGATTCGGAAGTATTTCTGATTGGTTCGGTGGGCTTATCCGACGCGTAATGACTCCAGGTTCAATTCTTCCCAAAGGAGCTACCCCGAATTCTTAACACGTGACCTAACAAATGTCATTTCTAAAATACAACAAGTGACAAAAATCACGAATTGTTCACTTTTCTATTTCGTTATAATTTAGAAAACATGCCAAGATCCCAAAGTATGTCCACTAAAAATTCGACTCGAAACAACTGCGTAAATTTCAGGGCGACCAAAGTTATTTTTGAACAATGTGACTTTCGAGGTCCATAGCTTTAAAACGAATAATCGGAGTACGTTTTCGATACTCTTATTGGATGCCCTGGGGTTTGCCCCAGGAGTTAAAATGAGCTTCTTTTCAAAAAGGTCTTCTTCACGTTCGGTCTTTAGGGGGGGTTAACTGTACGACACCATATAATTTGGGATATTCTGATAACAGGTTCGGAACCGCAAGGAAGAAATGTATAAGATTCACTAAGTCTGGTTAAGCTATCACTTGATATATGTTTATACGTTAGAAACACACCTATAAAAGGGAATTGTTGATCGACCGTATGAATAACTTCTAACGGTAGGTGGGGGTTGTAACAAACAAAAGTTTCCAAACGTGCAAGAAAAATATGAATTAAAGTTAAAGCATAATTCAGATCGTACATTAGTATTCAAGTTTACCGTACACCATCTTTTTGATACTATCAAATATTTCATGGTTGCGTTGTTCACATCCACTGGGTTTGACGTTGTTAATTTGCTTAACAATTGAGTAAAACGTTTTAACGATGTTTTAAATTATCACTACAAAAGCTGTAATCGCGTGACCTATAATTCTGTGACATGTGAAACAGAGGTGCCAAACACAGTCATGAATTCAGCGATTTCCCAACGCAACAAAGATAAACGCAAGAGAACTTATCATAGTTGCATGCATGGAAATACAACATTTTCAATAGATTCAAGAATGAAACGTGACGCAAAGCCGTATTTCACGGACAATAAAATAGATATTGTGGATAAGGTAAGTTATTAAAATTTGTGCGTTATTGAACATTTTCTTAGCTGCCGATAAGTGAACTTGGACATCTACTAAGATCCAAAGCAACACTGGACAAATCCGAGGCTGGTTATTCGGTAAAATTATCTGACCTAAGGCCTGGCGACCTTGAATGCCCTTTGTGTCTGCGCATTTATTGGGAACCTGATGTTACTCCTTGTGGTCACACGTTTTGTGGCAACTGTCTGGAACGAACACTGGATCACGATCCTAAGTGCCCATTATGTAAGCAATCCCTAATTGAATTCCTCGAAATTCGTCAGCATCAAAAAATAAATGAATATACTGATAAACAATTAACAAAAATAATAAAACGTTGGCTTCCAGATGAATATCAAGCGCGATTGCAGTCTGTAAGTTAACTTTTCAGTCATATTAATACTAAACCTCCGTACAATTAGGCTCGGGAAGAAGAAAGAGAAATGCTTGAAAGGCTACCAATTTTTGTCTGTACGTTGGCGTTTCCTGGGGTTCCTTGCCCGTTACATGTTTTTGAGCCGAGGCATAGGTTTGTGAACCTGTTTTAAGAAATTTAATTATTCGTTGCAAGACATGAGTTTTGCTTAACCTTTAACTAGATTTAGAGAACTAAAACAATCAATGTCGCTATATCTCTTTGATCGGAAATTTGAAATGAAGGAACTCGGAATGGAGTTGATTCTATTCTACTTCTATAATTATATTAACTTGATCAACATCCAGCCGGGCATAGATATAGGGAATATCGATATTAACTGTTATAAATTATTGAATATAACGTACCCTTTATACGTATTGTAGGCTTTTGCTGCGAAGATGTATCCGTAACCGTGACGGCATATTTGGAATGAATTTGCCAAGAACACAACCTGGTGATATACTTTTTGAGGTTAGTACAAATGCCCTTTATTGTAGGCCATGGTAGTATACTTGTTTGTTAATTACTTACTTTTCGGCGAAATAACAAGTTCACACCCCTGTCAAAAGTGCCCCTCTGTGGGTCTTGGGCGAAGGCTGATAACCTAACCAGACTTAGTGAGTTTTTTCTTGCCTTTCCGAATCCGTTCTCAGAATATCCAAACTTATACGTGGGTCTGATAGATTTTTTCCTTGCGGGTCCGAATACCACCCCCCCACCCAAAAAACACAATTGGTAAATTTAAAATTAACATAACTTGAGAAGAATCAATTGTATGCATTTTTGGTAATGTAAAACTTTCATTGTGAAGCTAACCCCTATAATATATCAAATTTTAAGAGTATTTCGTGAAGTCTATCGAATTGGCTCGAAAGTGGGCTTATTCGAGGCGTCATGACTCAAGCTTCAATTCTTCGCATAGGACCGACCCGAATTCTTAATACGTGACCCAGTTATAGGCCAAAAATGTACAAATTACAAAACGAATTTTTCATGTTTCGATTTTATTAGGATTTATAAAACATACCAAGATCGCAAAGTATGTTCACTAAAAAATTCGACTCGAAACAACTGCGTTAAAACTATATTTCAAGACGGTCAAATTAACTATATTCGACTCACGTTTTTTATTTAGAGGGGTTAACTGTATGAAGGTGTGTAATTTTGGACATTCTGAAAATAGATTCGGAACCGCAAGGAAAAAATATCAGACCCACTAAGTCTCGTTAACCGATATTTTACAGCCTAAACCCCCTACGGGGAGGGCACTTTTGATAGGCATGTCGCATGTACTTAAATTCCGTACAACTAATTTTAACTCGCGTGCAATTTAATTGACTATCGATTCAATTATAAATCTGAAATTTTGAACCATGTTTAACATTTTTAGAGCAAAGAAAAAATGGTTGCGGAAAAACTTCGTGCACATTTTCCTGTCACCCAGATTGCAAGCGAGCTATCTTGCTCTAGACGAACCGTTTTTCGAATTTTCAAATTGATAACAGAAGAGAGAAATCTAAAGATTCGGATAACGTAGAAATATCGAATATTCCAGAGAAAAAGGTCGAACTTCAAATCGCTCAAATTTCCATTGGAACGCTTGCCAGAGAAGTTAAAATTTCGGTTCCGCTTGGTTGCACGTCACATGACGAAGCTTGGTTTCAAGTCAAATGTGGTGAAAAAAAAGCCCAATTTTGTACAACTCTGCCCGAGAAAAACGTTTCGAAATATGTACGAAATTTGTACATACGCTGGGGTGTCACAACTTGGAGTGACGAAAAACACTTCGCAATGAAATGTGAAACAAATGGCAGGAACACCAGATAATTAACAATGCTCAAGGTTGGAAAATCTGAAGAAAATGTCGAATTTCATAATATTACGAAGAATCCACAGAAGATTATGTACCTTGGAGTATTCTCGTCCGATGGCACTAAAATGCCCTCGGCTAAAGGAGACTTATCCAAATGGAAACTATTTTTTCCAGCAGGACGGCACACCTTGTCATACAGCGAAAAAACTCACCACTTAATAGCTGAAAACATGGAATCAAGCCCTGATTTAAATCCATTGGGGTATGGAATTTGAGGCATAATGACTAGTGCATTGGAGTGCGATCGAGCGATTCGAAAGATATGGAAGAATTTAAAGACCGATATAGTGAGATGAACTTGAAATCTTTCAGGGCTCTGCGGGTAAGTTATAGGGAAAAATGGTAGCCGCTTTGAATGAAAAAGAAGAAAACAGTCTAAACAAACGGCCCTTTTCAGGACCACTAAATACTTTGACTCCAAATTTTCGAAAACTTGTGACAGATTAAAAAGGTCACCCTGTATATGTTGATAAAGAATAATTATGTTGGCTGGTTTCGATGTTAACACTCACTAACCAATATTGGCCAATAAGTTCTTGCAAAGCTTAGAAACTTGTGGATTTTCTATAAATCATTAGTTTGAGTAAGTCGATTAGAGTACGGTCTGTACTGGCGGCACGCTTTTTATTGATAAAAGTTCTAATTTGCATAGCCTTTAAGAATGGTTGTACGGTTTAAGTACGGATGTACAATTATAATATAATGTCCACGGGATAATGATACATATATTTACATGAATAAAAGACCGCAAAGTGACCCCAATCGCTACAAAATTGAGTTCGTCACATCGCGGATAAACTTAAAAAAAAGGACCAGTTATACATTAGAAGTGTAGACTAATTAGTCACAATGACTTTTTTGGGTAGCTCTATTTGGCACTAATACTTTTGAATAACCGAAGACTTTCTCGAAATGTAAACATTAATTTTCAAACAAATCCGATTAATATAGGTTCGCCGAGTAGTCCATAAGTTAGAACCCGAATTTATATTATTTGTTACCAAATGTGATTTAAAATACCGATTGTTATATTTGCGGGATTTATTTATAGAGAGATAGATTCATCCTCTTCTGATTAACTACCAAGATTGCTACCAAACAAAATTATCAGTGTCAGAGCAATAATTTTAAATCTAGCGAATTGGGACAAAATTAAAAGTAAAATCTGCAAACTACTTCCGTGATGGGCGTGTTGTTGTTGAATCAAACGGAGTCGGACGTTTCAAAGTACTCGAAGTGTCCCAGGTTGACGGATACGATAGCTCCACATATGTTCCAATTATTGATAAACCACCAAAACCACCCGAATTGAAAAAATTGGACGATCTTTTAAATCAGGTTATTTATCATTTCACTCTAATCTCAAACTTTTAGATAGCGTGACATAGAGAAAACGATAAAAATGGTCTATTGTATAATCAATTTAAAAATATATAATGAAATAGATACAATTCAACAATAATAGTTCGATACCAAATATTAGATATCTTTTTTTTATATTTATTTTAACTCTGATGTGAATCATACGACATGCTGTATATGAATTTCGAACTGGATATTCCGACAATTGGATATACATATCACAATCTGTAGTACACATATGTCAAAATAGCCCCCCCAGGTCCATTACGCAACTGATCAGTTAACAAGACTTAGTGGTAGAGTTTTTCCTTGCGGTTCCGAATCTATTTTTATTATTTGTACTCTGGCCAAAATTACACGCATTCGTACAGTTAAAACTTCGTACAGTTAAAACTTCAAAAAGGCGAAAAAGACCTTTTCTATAAAACCGTTAATTTTAAATCACCGAATTAATTAGGCCCTGGGTATCCAATAAGAGTATCTATAACATACTGCGATTATTTCCTTTAAAGCTATGGTCGGTTCCTTGAACATAATTGAAGTTTGAATCATGGCGCGTCGAAAAAGATACCCTTAAATTTTTATATGTTATAGGGCTAGGCTTCACGACCAAAGTTTTACATTACCAAAAGTGCGTACAATTTATTCTGCTCAAGTTCTGGTAATTTTAAAAAGTGAAATTTTGTGAAATTTTAAATTACCATAACTTGACCACAATCAATTGTACGCACTTTTGGTAAAGTAAAACTTTGGCCGTGAAGCCAAACCCTATACAGTCCCTACCCCCAGTTAGTTACGAAAACTCGTTTCAAAACCTGTAACTATTAACCTGTAACGAGTTTAACTTATGTTATTTTTTTGTGAATCTTGATCTCGGTTTAGAAACTTTTACATCGGTTTCTGCTATTATAACAACTTCTTCGTCGCTGAGAGAAGGCGCAATATCATTTCCCGCTAATCCATCATCCTCGAGATAATCTTTTCATAACTGCAATATTTGGCGAATTCGATCATCATCACTTTAGTCTGCATCTATCAAATCAGCTATTTTCCAAAAACATTTTATTAACGCTGGACACATCTCTACTGTCATTTCTTCCGCAACTTTTATGAGTGATTGT
>SCLF01079001.1:0-11340 GCA_004367975.1 Mesochordaeus erythrocephalus
ATATAGCGTAAATTCTGTTTTCCAACTAGCCCTTATGCCCTCAATCAACAACACAAAAATTGGAATCTAGAACTGAAATTTTGAGTTTCATGTCATCGTGCCGAGCGGCACAAAATGCAGCGTGTGGGGGGGGGTAGTATCTGCAGCGTACGGGTTAAGTCAAAACTGTTATTTCGTGAAGTATGCCAGATTGGCTCGAAACTGGACTTATTCGAGGCGTCATGACTCAAGCTTAAATTTTTTATCAGAGTACCGACTCCAAATTCTTAACACTTGACCCAGCTATAGGCCAAAAATGGCCTGAACAAGGTAGAAATCTTCAAAAAAGTGATAAAATCACGCATTTTTTCACTTTTCGATTTTATTATGATATAGAAAACATGCCAAGATCGCAAAGCATGTTCCCTAAAAATTCGACTCCGTATCGTTAATAAGTTGTTTGGACTTTGAAAGATGGGGTGTGGTAGGGGACGAGTTTGATAGGCGTGTGATGGTTCAACGAAGTTATCGACGCAAGTTTTAGGATTTTCCAGTTGCATCTTCATTTCCGGTCCAAATTCTTGATCGACAGTTAACAGAAAATCAGCGCAACAAAATTCTAGGCGGGAATGCTGCTCGATGTTTTCCTAAGACCTTTATCACCTCGAGCAACAATTTTGTGTGATTCTCGATAAAATAATCAATTTACAGTTTTTAGCTGACACTTCGAGCGATATTCCAGTTAAAATATCCGGTCTAAACTTGTAATTTAACAAACTAGTTTAAAAGCTGTTTTTTCTTGTATAGTTTTCAACAGAGCTCACAAACAATTGTCTGCGTGTATCAATCAGTAATTCTAGTTACGGAATTATATCCACTTCTGTATTATAAGTTGGAGGATGCCTTGTTGGTGTTCCTTCTCTGTATGGCCTCAGAGCACAACTGGCCTCTGATTCGTGATTTCCCATAAAATTATGGCCTGAAAATGCCAATTAATTGATTGACAGGCTTTTTGTTTTAGATTCCTGATAAGGAATGTTATTGACCGATAGGATCAATTACGAACAAGCTCCGTTGACCCGTATTCGATGTTTAGAATATATTTATACTGTGCTACATTCTACGTTCTAGCTAGAAGGTAGGGACAGAGCACAATAGGAACAGTAAATTAATATAGAATATAATGGTGGAATTTTGTTTTTTTGATATAGAGAATTGAACAGCATGTCAGAAGATAGGAAATATAACCGAGGTATTATGATGCAGTACAGTGCATAAATCGTAACTTTCGGGGCATGGTACGGTATATAATTTATTCGTTAATAGTTGGTCCTGTATCATTACTCCTTTAAGGTCTCCTAGATTATCGGTACTTAAACCTGGTGTCCCGAATTGACAACTTTGATGTACCTTATTAATTACACGGCGGACAGCATCACATAAATTAGCTTCCAAAAGTGAAGAATGTGATTCATATACCTTTGGTAATATTTAGATATCCCTGAATGAATTAGTTGGACGGTGTATAGTTATTTGAATGTGTTTATATATTTCAGTTGACTCATAGTGGTGTATATAGGAAGATGCTATTAAAGGTATATAGTGATTAAGCGTATATTATAATTTTAGTTTTAATTCACAGTTTATTATTAGTTTCGCAACTGCTAATATCGTTAAAACAAAGGACAAAAGCCGGGTGTGTGGTTCTTACAGAATCATATTATATTGATATTATTATGTTTCGTTTTGAGAATACTGTAATTTATATTTATAAGTGTTCGTGGTATTTCAGTTACATTTAATACATTTAATAATTTTATAACTAAACTAGATGATTTCCGGACTGATTACGGTTTAGAAAGCATGTTGGTACTATACGTACAATACATATATATACATGTCTATGCTGGCTAAGTATGTTAATTAAATTCTGTGATTAAAGCACTTCAAGTTTAAAGTCAATATTCGAAAAATTAAAGTGAATAAAAGTAGGTTAAGTAATAAAATGTCGCAATTTATATTCAATTTCGTATTCAGTAGTAATTATATGTTTGATGTAGTTCCGAAACCTTATTGACCAAGATTAGCTGTTACAGCTGTTGGCATGTGATTCTTACTACATACTAGTTCATCGGTTATAGAATAGGAATTTTCACAAAAATAAAATAGTTGACAAATGTACATATATAACTTGTATACTTATAATTCATAAGCATTGTTAAGCCCGGATTCTCCGCTTAATACTGGTGATATTAATCTTAAATGTATCGTCTCTTTATTTGCTTCAGCACAGTAGGCGTGCTCTAGTCATGGCATGCATAGGTGTTATATGTATCTTGGGCTTATATTTATTATGATTCTGGGGATGACTAAACTATAGAAATATTCAATTGTAATTGTATGATATTTTGGATTTTAATTCTAGTGAATCAAACTAATTTATGGTCATGTTAAACTTCTTTATGATAACTAACATTGTGAATGAATGCATATCTTAACTAATGTATATAATTGGTTCTAGACCATAGGTTTCCTATTGTATTCTTTTGGCAGATAAATAATTCTTAAATTTGACTTGTAATATTATTATTTATCCGGCAGTACGTGAACATAACCTTCGTTTTACCAGAATGCAATTTAGGTTATATTATGTATTTCGGTTATAACTTTTTTCTCAAGTTATATATGATATATTTGATTAAGGTAATATTATATTCGAATTGTATTAATTTGACAGATATTTGATAATACAATTATAAAATATAATTGATTTGCAAGCTTTCGAACTTTAGTTCATCATCAGGCTAAATAATTGTTACAGAAATAAATATACAGAATAAAATGAACAAGGAAAATCAAAAACCAAATATTGTGAAACTAATATTTTGAAAAAAAATTTAATCAAAAATCAAAAATTAAAAAACCCTAAAAACCCTAAATACTAAAAATCCTTACTTAAACAATATCATTAATACTATAGTAAATATAAAAAAACATTTAAAACCTTAAAAAATTCGAAAATTGAAAAATTTAATCAAAAATCAAAAATTAAAAGCCTAAAATCCCTAAATAATAAAGAATCCTTACTAAAACAATATCATTGATATTATACTGAATATTAAAAACCATTTAAAACCATTTAAAACCATTTAAAACCATTTAAAACCATTTAAAACCATTTAAAATCATTTAAAATCATTTAAAACCATTTAAAACCATTTAAGTCCATTTAAAACCATTTAAAACCGTAAAATTCGAAAAATCGAAAAAAGAAAAAAGTTAATCAAAAATTAAAAACTAAAAAATCCTTAAATACTAAAAAACACTTACTTAAACAATATCAATAATATTATACTAAATATAAAAAAAAATTATAATAATAATTAAATCATAATAAATTTTAAATGGTTTTTTTAGTAAGGATTTTTTATTATTTAGTGATTTGAGGGGTTTTTTTAATTTTGAATTTTGGATTAAATTTTTTCCGATTTTTAGATTTTTCGAATTTTATAAGCTTTTAGATGGTTTTTTTATATTTAGTATAATATTATTGATATTGTTTAAGTAAGATTTTTCGAATTTTATGGTTTTAAATGATTTTTATATTTAGTATAATATCAATGAGATTGTTTTAGTAAAGATTTTTAGTACTTAGGGATTTTAGGGTTTTTTAGTTTCTAATTTTTGATTAAATGTTTTTCGATTTTTCAATTTTTCGAATTTTTTAAGGTTATATATATTTTTTAAATTTAGTATAATATTAATGATATTGTTTAAGTAAGGATATTTTTGTATTTAGGGTTTTTAGGGTTTTTTAATTTTTAATTTTGAATTAAATTGTTTTCGATTTTTCTATTTTAAATCGTTTTTTAAATAAGTGTTTATAATAAGTGAAATAATAAGTGGAATATAAGTCAAATAATTATTTTTTTTAACTTTTTGGTAAACATTTTCAAAGTATTAGTTTCAAAATATTTTCCATGTTCATTTTATTTCTGTAAACATGATTTAGCCTTATGATGAACTAAAGTTCGAAAGATTGCAAATAAATTATATTTTATAATTTTGTTATTATATTTGTTAAGGCTGTTATTGATATTTTTAATTATTATTTTTTTGACTACATATGACTACAATCGTGAGGTGAAGACATACTAATAAATCGATTGATCGACTTTGATCGTTTAGATTGCAGTGACTCGTATTAGATGTACAGAATACATTTATATTGTGCTACATCTGCGATGACCCTATTTACCACCACACTATATTGGAAAATTTATAGTGTCCTTAAAGATAGTGGTTTTACTGCGGTGGCCAATTGCGTTAAGGAGTTCAATTCAATATGGAAAGGTTGCTGGTTCAATAACTGTTCAATAACAATTACAAGCGGCCTAGTAAATAATTGGAAAACGAGAATTTCGTCTTGATTTATGAATAAGCTTATTTATAAATGGTTTTTTTGGCTTGAGCAAATTATAATTATCGTTTAGGATGCCAGAATATATACGGTGGTGTACTGAAGAATGGCAGTGATATGTGTGGGTTGGAGCTCCACCGTTCGCCTGAGGGGGTCCGAATGAACTTGAATTAGATGGACCTTATTAATTATTTCAATCATGCATAATGGGGAGAAACTTTGCAATGCAAGACAAACCGGGTGGAAATTGAGCTAGAAATAATTTAACATCGGAAAAACTTATCAATCTCCAACCACTAAATGATCCAATCAAAACGTGTTATTTCAGCTTTGATGGCGAAAAATACAATTTGTAATATGGATCTGATTAGTTTTCGGGATTTAAAATCTTACTGCGATGATATAGGATATATTTCTATATACTGTATGTTCTTAGACAGCTTCACTATTATCCTTGCTGATACTATGAATGTGAATTCATTCACCATTGTCATGTTTTCTGCACTTTTTAGCATCCTTAAATGCATCTAAACCTAAACGCACCCGTTTTTCTCACCTCGATGGTGGTGCGTTTAGGTTAAGAATGTTGTAATTTATTCGGTTTGGAAGTAACTCCAGAATATACGAAAGCATTTACCTGGTTCCATTTTTTTTTCAATTTAACCGATTTACACGTATTTCAGTGGAAAACGAAAAAGTTTTTATATTACTGTAATAGAAATTTCCTAAAATCACTTTTATGCTACTATCACTCCACTGGGATTATTATAATATTAATAGTGCATGAAAAAAGTATCTAATGCAAATGCATCACTGTGACAACCCTAATCTCGTGTCTTCGGTCTTCCGTTGCAACTCGCTCGGCTGCTCACGTAAACGTTGGCGGCTTCGCTGACCTCCATCATCGTCTGAGCTGGTTCCCACATAAAGCTTTATGCTTGCTCGTTCACGGGGACGCACTAAACATGTTAAATTAACTCTTATAGAAGGACAATAGAAAGAGTGTAGGCCAAGATTTATTAACACATACATGCGAATCCAATGCGATACAAATGAGCTCTTTATGGTTTTATTTATGGGTTTAATCTTTTTCTGGTTTTCAAAGTGAAAAAGCGGGACCCCAACATTGTAAAAATTATGGTGAATGGGGACAAACCGCTAAATGGAGAGAAACTTAATTTGTTCTGTTGCATTTGATAGACAGCTAAAATTTAATGGTGCTAAATTTATCAGTTGAATGTATGAACACTTAGCTAACGCTGAAAATTTCATTACAAAATATTGATTAGTTTCAAAGAGACGGAAACCAAGAGCAGGGTGTTTCCGACAATTGAATAATAAATTCGACTTTCGACACATTGGATAAATACCCAATGGGTGTCGGTAACGTTAACAACACTCCAAATTTGTTAGTTTTGGAGATTGAAATTATTAGATTCTCTCTGTGGACATATCTGGTCAAAACGTTGACTGATACACAAAAAAGGTTGACTATGAAATATGAATCATTTCAATGGTTGCAACGCTGAATTACAAGACACTTATCTTACCAGGTTGTGCCAATGAAGTGTCCACAGCATGTCGTTCTGATTCGGTTTGGAGAAGGTAGGATTCGTTTCCGCTTCCAGAATCGTCCAGATCCAACCCAGAATCTGCATTTCTCATCTGGGTTTCCAACTCACCTATAATGAATGATAATAAGTGATAATATAAATATACCTTAGATTTTCAACGAATAGGATAATACGTATTCCGGAATTTTCCTGGAATCTCCATTTTCCCATGACACTGAATTTACCGATGACCCCAATAGTAACGGTGCCGTGTTTTCCCACGAAAACTGATATCGGTGACTTTGTTAGTGGGATTTGTCAATTGTGAGGTTGGGGATCAATAATCTGGTAAGGGGATGGGGATTGAAGTGGGTGGAGATGCATGGGGATGAGGATTCGTAGGGATCGATCCCTTTACATCCCTGGTTTAAATAGTGAACGCAGAGATACCGTTAGTTTCAGAAATAACATTAATTGGACATTAATTCTCGAAGCGACGCCCAATACTATTTGCTCTCCCGAAATTCATAAACCAATGAATCAAGTTTGGGGGAGAACACGTAGCCACAACAAGCCTATTTGATCAAACATCCAACCACGTCAAAGGAATTAATCAGTAGATACCACTCTTCACTCCACACCTCAATAAACGATCGAGTTTTGACTCACATTTCTCCCGAAAGTCATATACTATTGCGCCTTGAAATTTCGCATGCTTAAAGATTAACTCATGGCCAATCTAACGCCATTTCTCGTTTACAAAATATCTATTTTGAATTTACTACAGTAGAGCCCAAACTGAGCGTTTTCAAAGTAAATGCCATTTTCTCAGCCGTAAATGGATTTTCTTAATTAAAAAAAACTGTACCTTGTAATGTTGGGCGTGTATGGAATTCATGAAAAAACAATTTTTATGAACTTTAACCAGTGGAGAACCCGAAGGGACATATGTCCCTTAACACGTCAAAAACGCTCTTCTTTCGCAGATATCTCGAACGAATAACCTTCATACAAAAATAGTGCGGATGAAAAAGCTTCAGTGTAACTAATTGGCTAGGCCAAAAGCGTTTTCGCTCTTTTTGTGAAAATTAAAGCGACTTGCAAAAGTTAACTGCCATTATCTCAGCGGTCGGACCTGTATTTCAATCCAAATTGTGTCAGTGTTTTCCTTTGTATCATTATCCTTACATACAAAACATGGCGGTCTTATAATCTATGGAACATTTTTTATTGAATATACACTGTAGCAGTATCGTTTTTTTTTGAAGAAATCAAGCGTTTACTAATTACAGCACTAAGAATTTTGACGGTAGGAACTGGCATTTAATTTTTTTTCTCTGGGTGAAGATGTTGCGAAATCCAACGCTTTTCCGTCTATAACTCCAAGTCGTTTAACCCTAATAATTAAGGTTCATTTTATTAATGTTCTTTGGGTATCTTTGTTGGCACAGAAAAAAATACGTTATTATATTGCAATTTAGTCTTTTTTATTGACTTTAGGGTGTAGCTGGGTCTAAATTAGAGAGAGAGGGAGATCGTGCTATGAAGAGAGCGAACACAGTTTTTTACAAAGCACACAACTAGGCTGATATGTGGAAACATTAAGTTTGCGTGAACTGCAAGAGAAAGAATTCCTATGACGAACGCCTGTTAAAACTACCCCCCCCTATGCCAGGGATAAACTGTTCGGTTAACGAGACTTATTGAGTCTGGTAGAATCTGTTCCAGACTATCTGAAATTCTAAGCGTCGTACAGTTAACCCCCTAAATACAAAACGTGAAAAAGACCTTTTTTGGAAGAAACGTTAATTTTAACTCATGGGTGTATGTCGGCTCATCGCACTAAATTGCACTAGATTAGTAAGACCTCAGGTCATCAAAAAATTATCGAAAACGTACTCCGATTATTAGTTTTAAACTTATGGACCTCGAAATCACATTTCCAAAATAGACAAAATTGACTCTGACCGTCCTAAACATTAGTTTGTATGTAGCTGTTTCGAGTCAGGAACCATGGTTTCCACTAGAGGTCGTCTCGGGCAATAATTTGGTGCGACTTCCGATTCGAGAAATTTTTTCCGGTTTTTAACCTCCACTTCCGGTCTGAAAGTCGGTAAAAAAAAACGGTACAGATTTCAGCGTACGGGTTAAGGTGGATCTTATTCTTTGTTTCGTTATTATCAAACCCTAAAAACGGGACCCCGCGAAAATAAGGAAACTGTTTCTTTATTTTGTATGCGCCATAATAATTACGCAAATAGTTATTAATTATGTCTACTAGATATCAGGTTGTTAAATCGGACACAAAAACTAGGGTTAACGAAGCTAAACTTAGATTTTTGTGTGTATCTGTTTATAATTTCCTTTTAATTCTCAATTTTGTTTCCTTATTTTTACCAACACCCTTAAAAACAGGGTATCTGGACCAAATGGATTATTAGTTATTGATTAATTCATATTGATTAATTCATAGTGATTAATTCATATTGATTAATTAATTTACGCTCAATTCATAATTAGTGTATTAATAATTCACAAAATTCCAGTAATGATGAACAACCCTAACGCCAGTATTGATGTAGAAATGGAGGAGATGTAGTTTGTTATCCCAGGTCAGTAATAAGTTAAAATATATCCGACTCTAATGATAAACCAAACAAATAATTTATCTCGTTCTAATCTTCTTAATTTTAATTTAATTATTGTTGCGTAGTCCGTTTAGATATCCTAACTCCACTGACTGAAAAAATAAAGGCAAGTGGTTCGGTTTGATAAGTATTGCTAAATATTGGCTAAGAAGGTTTGTTCGAGAGACAGTCAAAATAAGTATAAACAAGATATACATATATCCTCCCACAAATTTCTTAAACAGAAAGTAACAGTGGGTCGATATTTTGAGTATCTACTACTAAAAAGAACGAACCACTATTACTTTTCTTTTAAGCAATTTGTCGGAGGATATTCAATTGTGGATAATTTAGACTCTTTACTTGTTAAAATAGGTATTCTGAACTATTGAATAAACTGTTATTGAGAACCACATATATGGCCGCAACCTGCACGAATAGTTCTACCCATACGCTGCAACCTGTGCCGCTCGACACATTATCGTGAAACTCATCATTTCAGTTCTAGATTGTTGATTACGTGTGTCAGGGCTAGTTCAAATAATAGGTTTTCTCTATATTTACTGACATTTAAGCTGCCTTCTATCAAATTAGGTCATTCTTGACCTGATGGGCTTCTTTGCAATATCCGCCTGTGCAATCTATTATTATTCCCTATAACTATCGAACCCTTTATCAGAATTTGTACTTTTATATCTCGAATTCTTCCGCTCATCTCACTCTACCTCTGTACCAACCGTTGGCGTATTCCGTCAATGCAAATTTGGGATTGATTTTACCGATATCAGAATTCGATTAATTCTATTAATATTATATATAGCAAGATGATAGGCCCCGACACTCTTAAGCCGTAACAAAAATAATAATAAGTTTGGAAGATTGCTCACTTGACACAAAATAAATTTTCGTTTATTTTCATATAGTTCTCGGTTGAATATTGAGTTGCGTACCATTATATCTCTTAAATTCTTAGGTCAGATAAATATCAACACGAAGCATTTGTTTTTTCAAGTTTTTTCCCGCAATTTTCGGAGTTTTCGTTTTTTGGGTTCACCTCCTGTCAAAATTTGGGTCGAAGGTTATCCGAACATGTGCGCAAGAAAATTCGGTCTAGAAGTACCGCTCGATGTTTTCCTAACTATGACACAGCTGCCTTAACTTTTCAAAAACTAAATTTTTTAAAGCGTCAGTTTCTAATTACCACTATAATCAACTTCCAGTTTTCAGCTGTTAGTCAGCTGTTTACCCACACAAGAAGTGTGGATAATATGCTGAATTTCAGCTTAATAGATCTCTTACAGATTCAAAATATAATGTACAAGAGAATGGCGAATGGAGCTGAGCATGCTATATAAAACATTTTGCAAACTAAATTAATCGAAACGATTGCCAATGACATAATCACTGAACACCAAAGTGACAATTGATGTACAAATAAAATGTATAATTGACCGAATAGATAAGCTCATCTACGAGAAAATTGACTTCACTGAATGGGATCTCCGAAAGGCGGTAGAATCCTTATCGGACATGGCACGGAAATGGTTGGCAGCTGCCATCATTAGGAAGAAAACGCCTCCATTACTCAACTTGACAAGCGCGTATAGGAATAAAGAAAGACAACCGGAGATTGAATCACTTGATTGGGTCATTAAAATGCAATTTTTGGCAAGGGCAGAAAGTGATTTGGGAAGATTATTATTGCTCATAGTAGAGGATCCAAGGATATTTATACTTCGAAAGAACTGTAAGGCATTGGAATAGGTAATATCAATTTACTTACAACTATCTGGCGTTTAGTTTCATGAATATCGTCCAATTCTTACCGGAAGGAAGAAATAGAGCAATGAATATGAAATATGCCACAAGATAAGATCAAACAGCAATTCACTAGGCAAATATTGGATAAGCTTAGTCGAAAAAAATAGCATCTATGGTGAACTTTTAGATACACCGTTAATTTTTAACAACCTTTGAATGTTCGGAAATAGGCATATCCTAGACGCCACGTTGAAAGTGCAAGTGGAAAAGAAAACGGATATGCGAGAAATAGCTGCGGCGAACTATGACAACAAATTTTGGAGAACTCAGTTGTCAAATAATGAAAATTCGTCGTAGTTGGGGAAAGGCAGAACGTGCTCAATTAGGGCAAGCTTGGATACACGCCGGCTTCTTGTTAGGTTTGAATGGCACAGCACAACTTCCGCAACCTCCAGGATTACAAACATAGTGGAAAAAACTGGAATTAACACCAGAAAATGAAAAGCATAATGCCAGACAATGTCGCATTTTCGGCTAAACAATAATCAGAAACAAAGAAAAGTAAATTGAAAATCTGAAAGAATAGGAAAAATGCTTCCCACAAATGGTGTTGGTCATTTTCGAAGCAGTAGGAAGGTTTTTACCGGAAATCATTCAACAGAGTACTATAGTAAGGTAATAACAGACACAGAATGTCAGATAGATAGGGTAAAAAGGGTGGAGAACAAAGCATGGTTATCCACATGGAACAATGATGAATTTGAAATGAGTTCCGCAAATTTAAAAAACGCCATGAGGCTGTCAATGAACACATTACAAGCCAGATGGGAGATACTTAACACAGACGTAAATTACAGCAAATTGTATATGGGCCAAACTATAATGGCTCTATATAAATCCAGATGCTGGTATTTTTTTTTAATTTATTGAGATAAATATAGTATGGCAGAATATGTTTCACATATTTCTAAAAAGCTCCAACTCCTCAAGTCTTTCGTTC
>SCLF01079002.1:0-19671 GCA_004367975.1 Mesochordaeus erythrocephalus
TATTTCATATTTCGTGGTGTCATAACTGTGACGACTCGCTGCGCAATTGTTACATCTTATGACCGCTGTGCAACTGTTAATGGTGAACAATGTGTTCCTATTCGTGAAATATTAAAGATACAGTAAAATACGGTAAAATACAACGTTAAATTGGCAGTCGTATATAAAATGACAACGTTAAATTGGCAGTCGTATATTTTTTCTCGGGCCGTCTTTCCGGTACATTTATGCGTATTGTTTAATTAAAGGTCTACCATTAGAAAGCTAAACGTTAACATTTCTAGTGGTAAACATTTGATTTAAAACTATTCCTGGATTTTCCATTGAGACGGCCCGAGAAAAAATATACGACTGCCAATTGTAACGTTCTCATTGTAACTGTATTGGACAGTCATATGTTACAAGTGACCCTGATGGGGGTCTTTATTCAGTAGGAACAACAATTTGTTTATTAAACATAACAATGTACAACATGTATAACGAAGAAAAGATATAAATATTAGTGAAGTAGCTGCGCCACTCGAAAGTTACTTCAACTGGCAGCGACAGACCGAACTACGGAATGTTATTTGAGGGAAATTACATTAATTCATGTAATACCTTGAATCTTTTCGACCCATCGACAATGTTTTCGCGTTTCACTCGAAACTGAGCTAAAACAATTGGACTCGAAGGAAGTCATAGAGTTTCGCTAAATCCACTTCGCCCACCCAGAGTCACTTTATCTATCATCTTTATTAATCATTTATTAATCAACGTACATAACGGCACAGAACTGATGGTAATCACTGAAATAATATTAAAACCAATCATATTAATTCGTAGCTTATTCAATTCCGTCGATTTATTACGATTAAATCATAATTATGATTTATTGGGATGCAAGCAATTTGGTTGTTTATGATTGACTGTTTCCCCATATCAGTCTCTTCACAAAACAATACATAAACTTAATGGTATTTTTGATCGAAGTTCCTTAATACATAATCTAAGATTTCTCTTCTCTTCGCCTTTATTTGAACAGGTCTTTATCATACTTCTCAAAAGCCACAGTGTAATATAAGAATCTAGGGCTTCATTTCGTTCATTGAAGTTCTTTAGGTTAATTAGGTCTCGGCTGGAGTTTATTCAGGAAAATATTACAAATGTCTTTAAATTGGGAATAGTCACATGTGGTACGCAGTCTTCCAGCGCTCTAGCCAATCAATTTTCTTTAGTTTATTTAATTATTATTTCTATCATTGCCCATTGAATCATTGGGCACTATGGGCTCCGAGTTATGTGCCTAGTCGGGAAATTTTATTACTAATCATACAGCTTAAAACTAATCGCTAAACTAATCTACGTTCTGGATATAAGGGTCTCGACGTAAATCGATAACATCCTAAATTATATATCATTAAAACCTAACTATGCGTTGGTTAGAAAAAACAGTTGAAACGCCCGAAAACCAATGGTTAAACTACGGCTCTCGAAATTAAGTAAATAAAAATTATAGCGCCAAACATACAAGACCAGTTATTACAAATAAGTTAAAAATTAAAAAAAAACAAGCATAGTAAATTGTTCATTATTTGTTAAGATAGTATTTTCACAAATTTTGCATTTACCGTATATCCCCTATCCATCTTCAGTAGATTTGACCATTTCTAGTACTACGCGCGTTTTTTTGTTTCAACGCAATTAAATAAGGGTGTGAACGATTTGGCTTAACTCGTGCGGACATATAGTTCCATGTAGTACATGTGTATTTTGGGTGTTTGATCTGTATTCGACGTAAAAGTCCTGATGATTGTCGTTTAAAAGCCGTTGTCAGGACAATACTAGAAATGAATTTTCGACTCGTCTATAGACTTAGTAACGCCGAGTCCGAAATTCTTACTGATGAACAGATGGTATTTCAGCTTTTCCAATTAGGAACACGAGAAATTATTTGTGTAAAATTTGCGGGTCACGTTCATGTACGAAGTTTAGTTTCGTACACAAAATAGTCACCAAAACTCAAAATTGAGTAAAATGTTTTCAATGTTTTAAGGGATTGGACCCGCGTACACAAACCGTTATACATGCAAAACGCGTATTTATGGTGTTGTTCTGGGTTAAACGTAAAAGTCCAATTGCTAAAACTTCAGTTTCGTTGCTTGGATTTGATCCACTTCTCATTTACATCATTTTTGCGACCTTTTAGAACGGAAGTTTTATCATTATTAGTCTCCAGACGAAATACGCGAATACCGCATGGAAATGTTTATGCGTACAAAATCGCTAACTCTAGCCGCCTAATTTGTACGAATACAATACGATAAATACTAAAATAAAACACCCATTTCTAAACTTGACAAACATGTGGACTAGAAATATATTTAATATGAATTAGCGTGTCCAACAATTATTCACGACCTTATAATTTGCGCCAAGTGAGTAAGTAGCCAGTCTTTTCATCCAATTACATTGGCTGGTTAAAATACAATCAAATAATTGGCTAGTGAGAATTCGAACAAAAGCGAGAGATATCTCTCAGGCACCATTTTGGTATTTTTTGGTTGAATGTTTGATTGATCCGTACTGACCCCTTAATTGGACTTGGATTTTTTGGAACGATTTTTAGACCGGAAGTACCGCCAGAAGTGAGAGCTGAGAACGGGAAGTTGATTATTTTGAATCGCAACTCACCAAATTGTTGCCCGAGACGATCTCTTGTGGAAAACTATATTTTAAAAATTCAAGTATATACCGTTACCTAGGTAATGACACTTTAAAAAATAGTTTTTAACAACTTAAGACAGCTGCGGTACCTACAGACCCATAGTATGACCAGAAATGAACCTAGAAATTGACAAATCGAAATTTTTCGTCGAAAATTGGTCAAGATATCAATCTATTCAGCGGAAACCTTGATTTTACCGATTCTCAATTACTTGAAAGAAATAGGCCCCTGAAGGCAATAACGGCTCACTCATTTCGAGAACACAGCGATCCGTTAATATTATTACTGATTATTACTGATATATTAAAACCATACCAAGGTGAACCGAAACTTAAATAAAATAATACAGAGAACACGTGAGTACAGTTGCTAATGGTCACGTTCGTTCAGAATAACCTCCATATTCCAGGCACAGTGACTAGATGTCCCGCATTATGCGGGACGTCCAATCCGTGATAAGTGCTACATTTCAATTCGAAATGAAATGACTCTTCATGACATATAATTATGATTACTGAATAAATTTGGAAATAAACTGTAAAATGTTAAACGCGAAAATATAATTTACCTCCACCTAGTGTTCTCCCGAAATATCGAGGGGCACAAGCATGTTGATCGTGAACACCATCTATTGAAAAGTGTGGACCGAAATTACATAAAATGGAGTAATATTCATCAAAACTGGTGCAGATTGACTAATATTAACTACAAGGTACTGTAAATGAAAGCTCCTTACTATGCCAGCATTCTGAATTTCACAAGAAGCTGGAGCCAAAATGGTGCCTGAGACATACTTAAAAAAGGGTGACTGGGAGGTATATTATAAATTAGAAATATTAGAATTTCTAGCAAGAAAAATAATTGGATATTTACTACAGAAAAATATTGCACTATTATTAAAATTATGAATGTTCCGCTGCTATTATATCGTCTTTTACCGTGTTTATAGGAAGTTACTCAATAAGATTAATATATCCTCTAAGCGACAGTAACGCTTTTGTGTGAACAGGGTATGTACAAGAGTTATGTATGACTCTCCATTTACGTTGATGGCCGACCAAGATCCAATTACAGCGGCAATTAAAAAAGTGGCACTATCGGGAGGGCCAATTGGAAGTCTCTATTTATCCATGATCTCGGGATATATTTTTCCACGAAACATTTCGTATTTAAAATTACTAGATTCACTTCCGGTCAAAATTTCTGGTAATATACAAATAAGCGCAACAACATCTAGCAAAGGAAAGCAATGAAAACGTTAAAATTGGCAGTCGCATATTTGTTTCTCGACCCTCTCATGGGAAAATCCATGCATATTTTTTAATCAAAAGTTCACCATTAGAAAGCTAAACGTTGACCCTTCTATTTGTTAACATTTCATTTAAAACTATTCATGGATGCTCCGATGGGACGGCTCGAGAAAGAAATATACGACTGCAAATTCTCATTGTATTTCGATTCGGTTAATAATCTGAATATAGGACACGATAAGCGACGTGATAACCCACCACGTTACGTTGAAACGAATGTTGGTACTATACCTATGGTAAATAATCTACCCAATCAGAATAACGTATCACTGTGCCATTTTGTTCCTCACAAATAACCCTCCAATGAACGGAGATATTGCTGATTATTAGCTCCCTGGGCGGCAGTTTTTCGTAGACATAAATTTAGCATTTAGACATTTCATGTTCAAATTATTCGGTCCCCTAAATTTCCGCGGCCTGGTAGGGATTTTGGACATTGAATGATTTTTACGGTGTCTAAATTCCTAAATTTAGGCTTACGAAGATGATAAATATCGAACAGCTCAAAACTACCACGCCAGATTTCGAAAAGGATATATTAACACAGTTAACCCTTACAGATGAAAACTCTGGAGTAAAATAAATTAGTGAATTTTACAGGCTGCTTAATTCTCCTCCAAAGACTCTTAGTATTTTAATTTTATAAGATTTTTGAACGTCCTTGTATTTTTTATTTTGATTTCTTTAAGTACATTTGTCAATTATCTCGCTCGAATCTAGTAAATGCTATCGAGATTTAGCCCGAAATATACTTATACGGAGATGTTCTAAAAATTGTCCGATCGTATATTTTCTTCTCGATCGTCTCACCAGAAAACCAATGAACAGTTTTTAATACAATGTTTACCACTAGAAAGCTAAACGTTCGCCGTTCAAATGGTAGACATTTTTTTAAAAACTATTCATTGATTTTCCGGTGAGACGATCGAGAAGAAAATATACAATCGGAAAATTTTTGCAACCTCACCGTATATCTAGTTTCCAGGGAGACAAACCTACACGCTGATATAGGGAAGGGAAAATCATCGTTTTTTGTGTTGTTGGCGACGCAATAAACACTATTTAATTTAATACTACTAGTACAATCCAACTATGTAGGTGTTCTAAATTTTAACTCTGACCTGTCAAAAAAGGTGGTTTGGGCTGCCATGCGCCTGAGGATTAATTCATTACAACACCTACCTGATTTCGAACTGATTGATATGACGGAGACAGAAGTCTAACTGCTGAGAATTGTCTTTTCAGTTGAATCTCGGAACATCGACTAGGAAATAATCAACCTACCCTTCTCAATTTACAGTAAGATACTTATTCAAATATATGTCAGTTACAAGTCTTATCGGTACTTATCATTGACGTGAAGAATGAGGGGTGCTTTTAAGACATTCGAACAAATATCTTATTGGAATTGAGTTTAGAATTTTCCAGTAGTTTCAGCTCGTGTTCATACACGGGTTAAATGCATCACAATGGTAACGTTAAATTGACGGTCGTATATGTGTTTCTCGAGCCGCTTCTCCGGTAAATCCATGAATATTTTTTAATCAAAGGTTTTTCCTTAGAACGCGAAACGTTCATCTTTCTAATGATAAACATTTGGTTAAAAAGTATTCATGAATTTTCCGGTGACATGGCTCGAGAAACAAATATGTGACTGCCAATTTTAACGTTTCCATTGTATGTCCCAAATTCTGATTCTTGGACTTTCCACATCTTCCAAAAGAGAGCTTATTTTACCACCATGTACCATAATAAGCCACGCCCTACATTATTCAGTAAGGCTCTACTCTCAAATAATTGAAAAAAATGAATACCTGGCAAAATAAGCCACGCGTGCTTTAAATCAGCCTTTCCTTCTGTAGCTTATTTTGGTACTCGACTGTATTACATATATTATTTATTTCAATTTATAAAACAAGGTAGTTTCCGCTAATCCATCTGCTAATATAAAACAAGGGTATATTACACGTTTTATTTCCAACTAATTTAACTCGTGACAAAATTTGGCCGATTTATTTGTTCGATTAAAATTAGTACCGTAATTTAGTTAACCTGTTTGTGGTGTAATCAAGTCGATACCCTTATGTGGTTCTATACACCCACCCACAAGGCCATGTAATGCTTTATACTACGTCTCATTTATAGTTACGTCACATTTCAACCTCGCAGATGGAGGTATTCAATTACGTAAGCAAGTTTGCGCAAACGTACGTACTTTCCAGAAATTCAGCTTTGCAGCCAATTTTCTGGCGGCCAGTTTTAACACTAATATTATAAAATACAAAATAATATAATCACAGGGATAATCTATTTCACAGGGGGTACCTATTTCAAATGTTTATAGGATTCAAAGGCACCGATTTCGCATTTCGCTCATTTTGTCTTGAGACTACAATTAAAATGGGGTGTTAGTCCTTGCAAAACAAATCCAGTTGCGAAGGTAAATACGGCACTAGGAAGAGGATCAATTAAAGGTCTGTTAGCTTATGGCTAAAGTCAGAATGACTAATTTATAACTTGAAAATATATTGACCAGAGGGGGATCGAACCCGGTCCAACGTACTCAGAGTCCGTTATTCCCCCACTAAACTAACATGAATCTATTGAATGAGTTATAAATCTTGACTTTTATATTTATGACGGAAATTGGCTTTATATGCTTTGTAGTCGACAAAGTTAACAGGTCTCGTTTTTTCAGTCTTCACTTGTCTGGACAGCATTAGTAGATGCTCCAGCAGCGGATATTTTTTCAGTCTTCAACCCATGCATTTGGCCTTAATGTATTCCCTAGCTGGAGGTCGTGCTTTACAAAAATAATGCTTTTAGGCGATAGATGACAGTTTATTTTTAAAACTTCAAAAATCCGATCTAAAAATTTTAAATTTTTAGGAAAATTTTGATTAAGCCCGGACTTTTCTTCATAATTTGAATATGCTCATTTAAGTGTTACATGTGCTCCTGTATTTTCGCAAATTGTAAAACAATTACAACGCTAACCCTAATTTTTCTCTCTAATTTAACAACCCGTTGGTGCTTATTTAATAGTTTGTTATTATTTTACTTAAAAATCAAATCTGACGTTTCCATTTTGTTTCGATTTAGAAAACCTGCCAAGACCCAAAAGTATGTTCACTAAAAATTCGACTCGAAACAACTGCATAAAAACTAAGGTTTATACGACGGGAGGCCTTAATAGTAGAATTTAGTTCGGTGAGCTGATAACCCCCAGGAGCTAAGATTAAATGTTTTTCCGTTCTGTCCTTAGGGGTGGGTATTGTTGTATTGTATTTTAATTGTCGCCTACAGCAGTCAGAATTACAGAAGATCGTTTTAAATGAGACGCCGTATAATTTATGCATATTCTGAGAATAGATTCGAACCCGTTAGAAAATCCGTAAAAAACTCCGTAAAAACTCACTAGGTCCGCTTAAGCTATTAGTTCCCACTTGAATGGGTGGGGGTTCGATTTTGACAGGGGTGTGCTACACGAGAGGGTGGGGCAGATTTGGTAGCCCTATTAAAGTAGAGAGAAAAAGTAGGATTGTCGTAGTTAACCCTAATATTTTGCGTGTGTAGGTTTCTAATTCCGCCTAACTCTAACCTTCGGGAGTTAAATCTTATCGTGCTCCCTTAATCTTTGTGGTAGGCGAGTCTGTGGGAACTTTCACTTTCAATTTTTGAAGTTTACTTCAGTATTTCTTTCGGTAAAAATGGTTATAACGACACGGAAAACGTCATAATCACTTAATCACTTAGGGTACCACCAAGTTATGTTCAAAATAAACGAAAATATTCAATTAACAGCCCAATGAACGCCATAATCCTTATTTCCCTGGAGTCTTAGATATTATTTTAGAAAATGTTCGAGGCACATTGTGACCAGATGTCCCGTAAAAAAGCGGCACGTCCCTTTTTTACGGCCTTTTTTGGGTGCAGCGCTTTTTGGCGATTGTCCCGATTTCTGAGTTTTAAAAAAACTTTTTAAAATCTTATGGATATACCTCTAAAATATGAAGCCGGCCTGAAGCCCTCAAGTTAACCAAATAATTTTCAGCCCAAACGAACTCATGTGCACGTTAACAGGCTTTTATGCCAGACTTTCGAAAAAAAGATGTCAGTCCGCTTTTTCGTGCATTTTTCAATTTTCGTCAAGAAACCGATTGTATCAGATTAAATTCAGTACGAATAAATTAAATTGAACTATACATTTACGTGAAAATTTTCGGAAAACGCGAAAATATAAACGAAATACAAGAGACAACGGGCTCTTACCCACAAGCTGTTTTCGAATGGAATCTTAACGTTTAACCGGTGGAGACCGCGGAGGGACAAAACGTCCACGAGGACCCTTCTGTTACCAATATCTCGCCTCATCTCCTTCCACCCCTGCACCAAATCTCGCTCTATTCTTCCTACCCATTTCGTTACTAATATATATAGTAAGACTTATAAGCCCCGACACTCTTAAGCTGAAACACAAATAATACTAAGCCTAGAAGATTTACCATTTGATACAAAATAATGTTTGGTATTTCTGAAAAAGTTTGCGTGCGAATATTGAGAGTTACGTACCATTATATACGCTTAAATTTTTAGGACAGATAAATATCAACAGGGAAAGTATTTGTCGCATTTTTCACTTTTTTTGCGTCCACTTCCGGTCAAAATTCGTGGTCGAAAGTTGTCCTTAAATATGCACAAGAAAATTCGGTTTAGAAGTACCGCTCCTTGTTTTCCTAACTAAGACACAGCTGTCTTAAATTGTAAAAAACTAATTTTTTTAAACTGCCATTTCCTAAGTACCTATAGGCACTTAATTTTTTTAAAGATACTTTTCCACTAAACGTAGTCTCGGGCAACAATTTAGTGCGGCTGCCGATTCCAAAAAAAATATTACGGGTTTTAGCCTCCCCTTCCGGTCTGAAAGTACGTTAAAAAACACCGGGATGGTGGATTATTGGAGGTCCTTGATAGCAAATTCGACGTACCACCACTCTAACAGAAGTTATGGTCCGATTAGTAATCACCTGTGCCGCACGACACAGATTTGAGCGTGCGGGTTAATATAGCTAATCTAACAGACAAAAAGCTTTCTCTCCTCCCGCGGAAAACCAAGCGGTTTGCAATCTTCAACTGTAATTATCGAAGCTGTAGGATTTATATTTCAATTCAACATTCTCCTATGCTTAACCCTTGTAGCATTTTTCTGATAAAACATTTTTTCTTGAATATACACTGAAGCGGTGGATTTTTATCCCTCCACGGTATCCACCTGAAATCAGGTTTTCGGTATGGTCTGGTTAATAGCTTCCTTCATTGTTGATAGTGGTGTCTAACGAGAGCTTTCTAAAGTTTCGTAGAAAGTCTTTCGATTTCTACGATTAATAAATAACAGCCACGATACTCAAGTTATGATACCATTTTTTTAGCGTTTTTCAGTCCAAAATATGCCACACCCTTGATTACTTCAATGGTTCTGAGCTAGACTTTGTTCTCGTTTTTGAATGCATATCGACTCTTAATAATGTATAATGTACTTATGTTAACATGTACAAGTTTCTCCATTCGAAAATACCGTTTTTATTTTAATATGCACTTCTAAGTATTTGGTTCTGATAAATTGTTAACCGCCATTGTTTATGGCTAATTAGGGAAAAACTAAGATTACCAAAAAATAAACTGGCAGCAAAATAGACTTTATTTAGGCTTTACGTAGTTTTAAGGGATTTTTCTACGTTTATTGAAAATCACTGAAGTCTGGACCATTCGGGAATATTCAACCATAAAAATCGATAAGACACTTGGCTGAATAGAACTTCCAAGTTGACACTCACCCGTCTTATCATTCGTCATAATTAATGGTATGTAAAATATTGTTATGATAGTTGAACTTGAAGCTCACAAACATAAGACTACCATTCATCGGTATTCCAATTTTTAATTGTTTTCAACCTCCACAAGTCTATGTAAATTAACCCATTATGAACGAGTCAATTTTTCGGAGTTAATTTATAGAGCTAATTGTATTATTAATATTTTTGTAATTAAAGTGGTTAAATAAAGTGGTTAAACCAACAGTCACATTTAAAACATGTAACGGTGGCTCGAAATATGTGCTTCTGGCTAAATAGAAATACCCGAATATTAGGATAAAAATGTCTCGAATAATATTCAACTGGCTACTCACAGTTGTTAGCCTAGTCTGCAGTCTCGATAACAAAATGACATTGTTCCATTATTCGCTTGGAAAGACTAAATTGTAATTTAAGATTTCGGTAGACATGTCAAATGGGGAAAATAGAATACTGAGGCCATTTAGCAACGAAACCCGTGTTCTTCTAACTCATTCATACAAATAAAAGTATCGTACAATTGACTAGGCGGAACAAAAGAGATGTATCAATGGGTTAGAAGAGCACGAGTTTCGTTTGAATATATTATTCGGTTCCTACTTAGTCGAATACATTATAATATATTTAATAATAATATTTTTAAAAATGAAAACGCTTCGGAAACATCGTCATTATGTGGCAATGACTATGTATGCTTGGCAACGTTTTACCGCGATGGGACAAACACAATTGTGGAGCGATTCATATACATATATGTACCCGTGTCCAATGGATAATATTTTAAAATTTCATGGCCGTACTGTACATATAGAATGAAATATACTATTTATTTACAGACCATATTCAAGTTGACTTACTCAAACTAATGATTCATTGAAAATCCACAAGTTTACGAGCGTCGTTAGAAGCTTACTAGTCAATGTAAGACGTCTACATTTAAATTGGATGATAAATAAATTCAATCTATTTGAATTATACAGTGAGAATTGAACCGATCAGCTGTTTTGGCAAAATTCGAATATTTTACTGGGAAGAGAAAAACTGCGCTAAATATCACCGATAAATTTTCTAACTTCTGGGGATCAAAAGTTATGGCCATTTTTGTGTTCACATAAGTACTGTGGCAGTTTTTACAAGCTGTTTTCAGTTTTAATTGCTTGCACATTCATTCGTAATTTTACTTACAATCAAGTTTGGGTCGATTTTCGGTCCTTTCCTGTATACCGTCTGCATTAACAACTATAATTATTATTAATCAGGTTTCTCTAAAATGTGTATATAAATGTGTACATAAATAATAGGTGAAGCTCCTTAATGAGTACTTAACATAATAGTTACTCATTCTTATTTATTTTCCATTATTTTAAAAGACTAACAAAGTTTAAACGGCTGTCAACCTTGTGGTTCTTCACAGATGCCTAAAATGGACCGTACGGGTTAAAGAACATTTTTGTGCAATGAATAGTCGTGTGACCCATATTCGCTGCACGATAAGGTTAATTATCAACAAATTGACGTTTATTTATCTCTTTGGGATTTCCGGCTCTTTTAATGTGGTCGAGCCACTCAAGGGATTTGAGTGGGTAAATCTAGAATTCCTAGCAAGTGATTATCAATATTGCCGACATACTTTACAGTAGAGTATTTGATATGATCAAATCTGTGTGGCGTATTTAATTTAAACCACAGGAAATAAATAAAGCAGTTTTATTTTGCGGTTTTAGCATGTGTGTTCCATCCTGGTTAATAGTATCCACTTGAATCCGTTTGAATACTGAATCTAGAGCCGAAACTAATATTAAAATATCACCAAGTGGTTTCAGATTCACTATTAATACGGTATATATACATTTCACATTTTCTGTATACACATATTAACCCTCTTGTAAAAAACTGGAGAGATGTAGTTTTTGACCACGAAAATGGCTACAGTTGTTGATGCTTAATACCCAGGAGTTACAATTTAAAATCTGTAATAGAACATTTATCTGTTATTCAAGTCCAACATTCTTTATTTTCGGAATTTCTCTTATTGTTTAGATATTCGACTTTTAGTGAAATTTTTTCCGCTATTATTCAAGATTGCGGCTTAGAGGGGTGATTTGAGAGTGTACGTCTTCTTCAGCCTCGCGTTGAATCTTTTTTTACGTCAAGAAATCAAACAATCGTGATATTTGTCTACGTTATAAAGTGCAAAAAATAGACCAATCAAGCTTACAACGGTTGCATGAGAACCCATATTGAAAAAGCGCCCTCGCGTGACTCTTATTTGTAAAATAGTAATCGTTCGCTTCTCAAATAATTCGCGCTAATAATTCGTAGCCTTTTTAATATTAGAAACCCAAGCTTACAATTTTGTAGAGAATATGGAGCATTAAAAAATAAAACTACTGATATACTGAATTAAGCGACGTATCATATGTTTAGTTTTCTGCAGATAGTCTGTAAATAGTGTGACCGAAAGTGTGTACCGAAAGTCTCGCACAGTCACTTGTTCAAAGGTAACGCGTACGCTTTGGATGAGGCGTGGATTTTTTCTACAGCTAAAACGCTATGGCCAAAACTAGTACAATTTTGCCGAAGCGAAGTCGCTCATTTTTTACTAGAGGGTTAATGCATTGTTTATTCCGTTTATGTATTGATTACACCCTTACTATGCGCGTTGAAGAGAAAGGCGGAAAAGGGAGAGTCTTGTTGAATTGATCTAATGATATGAGTTTGGTATATTGTTATTTGGAAATAATAGTGACCAAAAACTTAGTTATACGAGCAGTCTCTACGGAAAATCCATGAATAATGTTTAGTGTTAAACACTTTTGATTTTTGTTTTGTAATTTTTTTTTGGTTCAATTTTCAATTTACAAATTTCCTACGATTTTTCTATTCTAATTTCCACTATTTACTGTATCCTTCTGTTTATTATTCATTTTATTTAGCCTGGAGATGGCATAAAGAAGAAAACTCGCAAATAAATTATTTATAAAATAATTGTCAATTAAAAAATCTTCATAAAAAATCTTCATAAAAAATCTTCATAAAAAATCTTCATAAAAAAATCTTCAGTTTCCGGGGGGGTGGACTTGAGAAAAAACTCTACGACTGCCAATTTGCCAACATCACTGTAGTGTATTTAACAAGCGTATAAACTTGAATACAGAATGTCTGTCAATTATGGAGACTTTAATGCTAACGGTTCTAACAGACCACGTTTAACGTTATAAATACATAGTTCGCGGTAAATTATTTAAAAAAATTAGTTTGAAAAATAGTTTGAAATTGTAATGCTATTGTTGTTGAAGTAAACTATAAACACAAAAATATCTTGCGTATCCCCATGGGGTTTATCAGCATTTTAAGACACCCAATTAAGGTTTAACGCACCATTGTATACAATTCGTAATGTATATGCGAAGGAGTTAACGCCCGTGTAAACATGCGACATTATATATCTTTTTGTGCACGAGAATCTAAAAAATCTATCAGTGATTCCTGTGATGTAATAAATATTCGCATATGTCCTCCACTACGTGTCACTAAAAAAATTTCAAGAGGTATGATTCATTGTTCTTTATAACCCTAGACATGTTGGCCAGCCAAATTACCTTATTTTAAGTTTTGCCTTATTTGAATTTCCTTTTCAATCCAGATTTTGAATACAGAAATTGAATAATAAATAATGCAGCGTTTGGAATTATATGAAGATATTTTTGACCAACATAGAGATGACGGAGAACCTAACAAATATGAGGTTTATCGAAAGGGGTTAAATAAAATCATAAAAATCTGACAGTATCGCGAAATTATGTTACAGGTATTTTAACCTACAGGGTTTAACGTGACAAGGAACATGTGTTCAATGTTTACTGGGAACCACGATAGTTTCTGTGTATTAAGCAGTCCGACATAAGTTATGAACTAATTTTTTTTAAGTCGACAAATTTAAGTGTGAAACCTAAACAGGTTGTCAACATTCCATTATACGTATAGTGGTGGTTACCACCAGGCAAAAAATGTAAGGCAAGATCGAAATTACTAAGAAAATAATGCATCAATATTTTATAAATGGAATTCCAAAAAACAAAATCTAAGTTTGAAAAATCGCTTATCGTCAACTGCCCCTAGTTTGTTTCGTATTTTTATGCCATACTGCATATTTAACCCTTACTGACATTTTCTACTCATTAGAATGCAACCAATTTTAGCAACGATATATGGTGTGGTGTCGTTAAAATTGGCAGTCGTATTTTTTTTTCTCAATCCGCTTATCCGGTTAATCCATGAATATTTTTTAATCAAATATTGACCGTTAGAAAGGTGAACGTTTGCTTTCTAATGGCCAACCATCGATTTAAAAATATTTATGGATTTACCGGAGGGATGGATCTAGAAAAAAATAAACGACTGTCAATTTAACGACACCATGGTAAATTGTTAACCTCCAGTGATGAGTCAACAATTAGCGAATAACATTCTGAAGGGTGCAAATTTTAAGACCTACCATGCGCTCAAAAAAGACTCCTCCACATGAAAATTACCGCAAAAATGTCCGTAGATTCTTGACTAAATGTCACCAGTGGTGAACGTAGCAGAATGTAAACGTATTCCGCAGCCAAACCTAATTTCAAATGAAATAATACAGTCCTCTCCGAAATTGGGAAACTTTATTTTGTGCCACATTTGATTATACAAAAGTTCATTTCCTTGGTAGACAACCCCCACCCGGTTGATATTAGGTTGAATTTTATCTCACGATCAAGGGGGAGGGGTGATGTGGCGGCCTAAAGCGCTCTTCAGGACGTCCATTCTAATCAGCAAAAACAACACATCATTTCCGCTTTCTAAGTGAGGTTCCCTCTGTCATTGAGGAGGTAAATCCAACCAGATAACCGGACTTAACGGCTTAATTGACTATCTTTACCGCATTTTTAAGCAAGTGTGAAAATGCAATTAGTACCATGTTCACCAAGTGGTTAAGCTTTATTAAAAATGATTTACTAGGCCCGGCGTATATTATTACACACGGATGATAATTATGTATCAATTTTAACCCCCTCACACCACCTTCTCCACCGAAATTTGGTTTTCGGTCTAACTCTCATATTCCTCCCGTTGCCGTTGAAACAAATGTTGACTCAAGCGCACGACTAGTATTCTCTTCCATTGCCTAACTTGGAAAAATTTCTACCCACGATATAACGGTACTGTGTATAAATAGGAGCAGATAATTGAAGAAGAATGGAAGACAAAATTAAGTAACTGTGGAATTGTCCGCTTTGAAGTGTAAAGTATATGGCACGCAATCGTTGTTACATACTAATAACATAGTAACTAACGCAGGAATTACAAACTAGTTACATTTATTTTATTTTTGGGACGTTTTTTATAAATTGACACTCAAATTATGAATATATCACATTACATATTATGTAATATCTAGGAGAGAATAATTTATTTAAGGGATCTCTCTATCTCAATCTCAGCCATAGATCAGTTACATCTTATTAGATATAATAATAATAAACTTAATAATGCTCTTCTAATAAATACCAAAATATTTAATGTTCATTAGCAGTATTTTCCACTATATTCAATTAAAACAAAGTTTAAAAAAATAATGGACCTATTTTTTAATAATTACTTTGTTATTAATATGCATTATAATAGGAATTATTTTCCACATAAATCATTCTTCTTCGAATTAAGAAGAGGGCACGCATGTATCAGATTTGGGGATGTTCATCCATAATACAAATTCAGAAAATTATTAAGCCTAGAAATAAGCTATAAAAAATACTGAACAACCATATTACGACTTAAATATGGCTTCATCGTGGTTCAAATGGGTTCGAATAATCTGGCCGGTAATACTGGGGTGGGTAGATGAAAACGATAATTCTTCAAAGTGAATTAGTCTCGTAGCTCGTAACGTAGTTCAGAATGCATTTAACGTTTAATTATTTCAAGAACTATTTTTTTTATTCTTTTTGCATTCGAGCACATTTTAAGGCAATGCAAAGAACATATTAATCACAGATCATTTTTCGAAAAAAGAAATTTGATCAAAAATGTCGAACATGTGTTTACAAGTAATCGTCTGCATTCTTACGAATCCCTAATATGTCTTGTACTTGTAGTTGATTAGGACGGTGACAACACCAACAAGTCTTGTGGACTTGGACACAAACTGTGGCCACCCTCATTATCCGTACGGTACACGCAGTTATGCACCAAAGTAAACCACGGTCTACAAGATTTGTGTATGTAAATACAGTCATGTCCTAAAAAGTGGCAGTACGAGGACGGCCAATTGAATTAGCAGTATTTGGTTCCTGTTGGCTAAAATTTTTAGTTTCGACTTTTTAAGGCATTAGACGTGGGTAAATGAAAACAATCAGTTTTTTTTTACAATTTAAGGCCGATGTGTCTTAGATAGGAAACGTCGAGAACTTTATTGTGCTTAGTTTAAAGTGCCCCCTGTCCAGAAATTTTGACCGGAAATAAATTGAAAATTCATTTAGTGGAAAAACAAAATAGGCTTCCTGAGGCCACGTATTTTTATTGATTGCCAATTATTTCAGAAGATTTGTGTTGAGGTAGTGGGTCCGATCTTAAGTTTTAAACCGTATTGGTGAAACAGACTATGCCAATAGAGAGCCGAAATACACAAACATTACCCAATAGAGACACGTATGTGTGTATTTAGGGGTTAAAATTTGTATGCAAGATATTATTATTGATGCTAGCAATTCCATATATTCCTCTAATATTTAAACGCGGAAATCGCACCAAATGTAAATACAATTGCGTAATTTTCACCAAAATGTGCAAAATTCAATTGGAGTGATTACAAGCTACTGTAAATGCAAGCAAGAAAACTGAACTTCACAAGCAGCTTGGCTTTGAATAACATCGATTGAAAACCTTATGCTTTGAATATATATTCGAATTCTGAAGATTAAAATAATTCGATTAATCTTTGTGGACAAAAATGTACAATATTGTGCCAGAGACATAGTTAAATAAAAGGGTGTTGAGAGACCGCTTTACGTAATTTCTGCTTACTTTTAAATTTGTTAAAAATCCCTATCTCGAATAAACTTTGCAAAATACTGTAACTTTCTCAGGTTAAAATCTTGATTGAATTTGATTTGTTTTTGAAGAAACTCGACAACTCATTTATCGAAAGCCATTAAAGAAGGGCCTCTTGTATACCTAGAATTAATCTCTATTTTTACCGATAAAAAGTGCGCTCAGAAATATTCTTTCCAGTAATACTCTAAATGTAGTTTTTCCATCTCAGTCCTTCAATTTCACGGCGAAAAATTTCTAAAATTTCAGCTGTGAACATCTCGAAACATAACTTATAAATATTTGAGAAAACAGCCATTATATATAGGCTACAATCACGACGGTAAAGCCTTGATTTAAAAGGTCGAAGAAATTGACAATCCCAGTTTTTCGGCTGGAAACCGCTGAGTGAAACTCGGCTGAAATCAGTGGACAAACGCTAGCTTTAACCGACCTAGTGGGACCTAAATTTTAAAACGTCTGACGAATCTGAGCGCTCCAACCCACGCATATTACTACTAGTGTCTAGGGTATGACCGTATTTATATGTACTTTCATATATCCTATATCGAACGCGAAATTTGTTTGCCGCTGAGGGCAACTGCTAACAACAGAGACATACGAATTGAGTATCCCCTCTTCGGTGTAGTCGGAGATCACATTTTAGGGTTTTCGTTTGCATTTGTATTCTATCAATATGATTTATTTGCGTTGAAAAGAAAATGCAAACGTAACACTCTAATTTTTTTCCAATTATGCCAAAAAGGGGGTCTACTCAATTTGTATCCAATCAGCGTTCAGATATAAAATAGTCCACTGATCCGGATACAGGATATACGAAACAGAATTAATGCGAAATCCTCATATTAAACCAATATATACCACTTTTCGTTTTTTGCCGCCCTTGCCTCATTTAGAGATAGAGTATTTACTCGCATTTTTCTCGAAAACCAAACATATTATCGTTTTGGGTGCTTAAAGATTAGCTCACTGCCGATTTGGTTCCAAGATATCCCTTTTGGATTTAGAACAGTAGCGTTCAAACTGAGAGTTGTCAAAGTTAATCCCAGTTTTACGTACCGTTTTCTCAGCCTTAAATTAATTTTCTTAACTAAAAAAATGTAGCTTGGAATTTTGGCTGTCTACCGAATTCATGAAAACGATAATAACTTTTAGCAACTTTAAGTAGTGTAATAGCCCGAAAACTGAAAATGTGCTCTATTTCTCTATCTTCGGATGCTACACGATTTTCGCTTTTATCTCAAGAACGTCTTAGTATTTCTTGGGGACAGTTCTAGCTCTACATAGCTATATATTCAGTCTTACCATATATCTATTTGATTTGGAGATACAATGTGTTCTAAGAGATTCATATGATCGACTAATGCTTGATCTAATACCAAACAAAATTCCAGCTTACATAAATTACTATGTTAGCTAGATAATTACAGACAATCAATTCATGTTGTGATAGTCAATTAAGTTGCCTATAAATGCGACGCTGATTGAAGACTAATCGCCAAACTAAATATATGCGTAGAAAGAATGAACATTTAGCTATTTAACGCAAAAATGTTCAATAAAAATGTTTCGCATTCTCGTGACAGATAACGGAACGTAGATGAAGCTTAATTGTTTTCTGGGGGAAGAGGAATATCGAAAAACAGTCTTCAGCCAATTCAACTAATTATCGGTGCTAGAAGTTATTATTTTTCATGAATTTGGTACAGAACAAAAATGCAAGATTAATACAAAATTAAAAAAATGCAAAATACAAAATAGATACAAAATATCCATTTACGACTGAGAAAATGCATTTAAATGTAAAAAGCACTTTGTACCAGACACTATTTTGTTAAATACTGTGTTAAAAGTAAAATAGATATTTTAAAAAGAGGCATACCGTTAAATCGGCAAGGGAAAAATCTTTAATCGTGCAAAAATTCAATACCATATATTGTATAGACTTCGAGGAAATTGGGAAAGAGAGACCCGATCGCCAAATGAGGTATCTACGGGTTAACTCGTTTTGTTCGCTCGAAACCGCTTTCAGCAGACACGCTCAACGCACTCTCAATTTAATATTACCAAAACTGTTCAGATACATTCACTGAAGAAAAACGCACTCAGAAGTACCGGTTATAGCGAAATCAACAGAGCGAAAAAGCAAAATGAAGTTGCTGTTTTTGCTCTCTGGATTGACAGGGAGCCTTTACACTGTGTCGGCAGGGTAAGTTTCTTCTCATGTATTCAGCGAAATGCGTCTTTTGCTCAAGCCGCAAACATGCATAAAACAGCATTTACAATGAGATTCCCATGGTGACGTAATACATGTTCGGATAATGCGGATCAAGACCTCGGTACACCATAAACTTTAACTAGAATCTTTTAACCAAATTCAGTGTTCAAGAACGCCCAAAGGATACGCCCAATTTTTTATTAAGGGTCTGGTAGTGATACGCCGGTAACATTGAAATCGGCAGCGGTATATTTTCTCTCGTATCGTCTCTCCTGTTAATCCATGAATATTTGTTTAATCAAGGCTTTACCATTAGAAAGCTAAAGGTAACTGACTATAAGTGACTATAATGGTAAAAATTATTAATGGATTTTCCGGTGAGACGGCTCGAGAAAAACATACGACTGCCAATTTTAACGCAAAGCTATCCCTAGTTTTTGTGCCGATTAAACAACCCGTATGTAGCCAATTAATGACGTCTGTAGTCAAATAATG
>SCLF01079113.1:0-11338 GCA_004367975.1 Mesochordaeus erythrocephalus
AATTCTTAAACCGGGTGATATAACGGTTCAAATCAACAAGTCGGAGGAAAAAACTTTCCGCAGTTTTGACAACACCCGGAAGGGGGGGGTTTGGTTGTGGTGATCGTCATCAGGTATTGGTACCCTAGAAAACAAAAAATACAAGTTTCGACAAGCTGCCCCTTAGTATTAAACAAACATTTAACGTGGTTATATTTATCTTCGGCTTCGGAGCGCTGAAGCAGCGTAATTATTTTTTTCAAGAGATGGTAGCTTTCGTGGTGAGGTTTATTAATGGGCTACTTAGGAACCACTGTAAGGAAAAGGTATGAAGTAGCGTTGAGTTTATGGTACAGTTAATATATTCTACTCCATGATCGCTTTTGGAACTTGAGTGCCAAGAATTATATTTGCGTATCCACTTCTATTGGCTATAACTACATATCGGGTTATAAATTCATAATATCGATTTTAAACTCACTACCGATCATGACCGGAAGCTCTAGTCATCACTAAATGTTGACATTTAAAAAATAAGGCCGGGACATGGGGGGTCAGTGGATTGATCGAATCGGCCGGAAATTCTACTAGGCAGGCTGTGCATCCCGATACCGACACGCTAGGAATATATTTTTTACATATTCCTGCAGACTTTTTGATGCTGCATCTTTTGATATATGTTCATATATTTTTAAGGGTGAATAACAACATTAATAAAAACAACCGTTTAGCCCAAGATATAATCATCATTAGAATCCGAATTGAATTCTGTTCCAGAATATGTAAGAATTATATTTCTAGCGTATCTGTAGCATAAACTGGGAAGGATATAATTTGGCTATGATATGAAAAAATAATTAACAAAACACTAACTCCGTCATTGATTAACGCCGTTTAATACCGTCATCGATTGTAGCACAGTTTGACACGTGTTTATTAGACATGTAATGGACTTAACTCCCTTTATTTAGGCACTTCGCGTGAAAGTCAATCAGTAATTAAAAACTAATACTCTATCTTTTTATATTTCCATGCATTTTCGGGTAATTTCAGCGTAATAGTAACACGGCAATTTTTAGATCGCACGTATCAACTAAAATAGGAAATATTTTGTTTATCTAATTGTTTCGCGGGGGGGGGTGGGTATTATGCAGAAAAGTATCTTCACAAAATTGCTGTCTTAGTTAAGGAAACGCCAGGCAGCTCTTCATCATAAATATTTCTTGTGGATATTTTAGTCCTACATTTGGACAGGAATTTTTACCGTAGGCGGACATAGACACGAAGGTAATATATATCCAAAATGTAACTTGTGTGTACATTTTGTATTGAAATATTGACCACTATTGTAAGCCTAAATTTAGGCATTTAAAGACGTAATATTCAAACCATTAGGTTACCAAAGATCAGCTATAGCCTGTTATCTATTTTGGACATTGAATGTTTTCTACCTGCAGTGTTTAAATGCCTAAATTTAGGCGTACAAAAGTGGTCAATGTCTCAATAATACAAAATGTACACACAAGTCACATTTGGGATATAGGCGAAATCTTATGAAGCTCGGGTGCTAGGTTAGCGTAAAAGGAAGAGTATTTAAGCCTATACGAGGATACGTAATAATCCATTTTCATCGGAGGACTAATGGAGGACACAATTATTTAGACGCAAAATTATTGACATCACGGACAGATAATGAAAAAAATCAAGTCTGAGCTGGCGGATAAGCTGGCGAATAGGGCAACGTTAGTATACAATGTCGATTAAAAGAAGAGATCTACATTTAAGCAACTCGATTATTGCCTTGGACCTTGAAATTCACATTGTCCAAAATCGACAAAATTGACTTTGAGCATCCTGAAATTTAGTTTTTACATAACGGGTTAGGAATTCGGGATCAATCACTTGACAATAAATGTAGCTGACCGTTTTTCTTTATAGGGGGTTAACTTTATGTTAATACCTTCGTTATAAAAAAAACTGTTGAGTCACTATTTAAAAATACCCCCCGGAGCGGCGCGCCTATTGACTTTAACAAAACACTTCATTTTACACCGAAACCGAGATTATAATAAAATTATATAAAATATATATTTATTTTGATTGCTGATGGAATTATAGGTGGTGGGGCACAGGAAGAGAGTAGCGCAAATACAGTGCGTTTACACTGGCGGCAGTGCCCCCACCGAGAAAACGCCCTGGCTGAGATAGAGAGACATCCAGGCTGTGAAAAACCCTCTGCCGTTCAAAAATTGCCCAGACCGGGCCACGTAAGATACGTAAAAAATAATAAATCGGAACTATTTCCGAAATATTATTTAAAATAATATTTTTTTTTTCGAGGGCGCTGTTTATTTGTTCCAAAGGGAAATTATTTACTGGAATTATTGCCTGCTGGCCAAAAAAAAATCGGTGCCTGCCAAATTTTTTTGTGGAACCCTACCCTTTTCCAACCCCGCCAATAGACGATATATTTACTCGATCGGACGAGGAAGCAAATATTTTACAACCTGAAATTTTCAGTCAGGTTATTGGCAATGCAGAATACATCCAGACGACCACCACAAAACAAGTTTTGTATGGAAAGGACGCACATATCGCTATAAAAGGGTTCCATTTGGACTAACGCCAGCTGGTGGTATTTTTCAACGAGCTACAAGTGAAATGCTAAACAGCATCAAGAGTAATAACATTGCCACTTATGTTGACGATAATGTTTATCGAAACACTCGATAGTTTCTTTAATGCAGTTTGAAAATTTAATGTAAGATTAAATGGCGAAAAATGCTTGTTCCTGGAATCCCAAGCAGAGTTTCTTGGTAGAATAGTTACAGTCGATGGATACAAAGCGAATCCAGACTATGTAGCTGATATAATGGCAATAAATAAGCCCACAACTCGGAAAGAACTGCGTTCCTTAATCGTAAAATTGTGCTGGATACGCTGGTTCTTGGAAACCCACATAGGTGAACGCTATTTATGCTACCCTAATGAAGGAACTGCATAACGAGGACCTACAATTTAGGTGGAGTGAGGCCGCAGATGACGCATTCGAGAAATTAAAAAATCGTTCAGCTAGTCCGGCAGTCATCACCTTTGCAGACTTTTCTATCCCATTTGTCCTGGTAACCGACGCATCAGATATCGGTGCTGGAGCAATAGTAATGCAGGAAATAGATGGAACATGCAAAATCTTTCGATAAGGTTATGCGGAGATGTTCCACAAGCGACAAGGAAGCATTCGCTATACTGGACAATAACAGATACATTCTCAAATTTCTTGACTGGAAGAAATTTTATCGTCCGAACCGATCACAAATCATTATCTTATCTCGACCAAAAATAGTTCAAATCTGTAAAGATCACTCGCTGGCAGGAGCGACTATGACAGTATAATTTCATAGTCGCCTACATTCCTGGCGAACAGAATTTATGGGTTGACTTATTATCTCGTCCAAATGGAGTCACGAAAAGAAGAACTTAAAACTCATTGATGTGAACGAGCATAGGGAAGATGAGCGTTTCCGCATTAATTGGAAAATCACAGCCAACGAAATGATAATCCAAACGTACATCGCAGGAAAACAAACTGAAGATGATTTATTGAAAAAGATTATCGATGGTCTCAGGAATATTAAGTTCGCCGCAAAGGCGAACATTTGCGATTAAATAAACGAGAAAGACCAAGAAAGCAAATTATTCCGGGACTTTTCGTCGACAACGGTTCCGGCACACTACTGATACGCTGTCCAGGAAATCCAAAGGTGGTCATTCCATCAAACATGCTTAAAGAACTGTTACAAAAGTCACACGACCTAACCAACCACAATATCAGAGACCGTGTAAGAGCATATCTATCATACTATTGGTGGCCAAGTATAGGGCACGAGATAGCTAACTGGGTCGACAGTTGCGTAGTGTGTGGTAGGAGAACAGGAAATCGCCCAAAGCAAGTTAAGCCGATACCCCAGAACTGCCCGCGTGCAACTGCCCCATGGGAAATAATCTATATAGATTTTGTAGCAATGCCAGAGAAGGTCAATGGAAAAGGCTACATTCTTTCTATAATACACACATAAACAAAATACTATAGATGCTGCACACCACACAGAAAAAACCAGACATCAATTGCGCACGATCCCAAAAATATTATCGTGTGATCGAGGAACGCATTGCACAGCACAATTATTTAAAACATGTATGGAAAAATTGGACATTAAACCTCAATTTAATACCGCCTACAGGCCACAGAGTAGTGGTTTAGTGGAAAGAGCACATCGCACTCTGCGAAACGCTCTATACATGGTTGCGGAAGACCGCAAAAGTAATTGGCTAGACGTTCTAGAACCCGTTGTTTCTAACATGAATGCCAGTATAAATGCTGCTACTGGCATCTCGCCTCACCAAGTTATCTATGGTAGACCCCCTCAGCTTGGCTTACCACAAGTACCTAATCAAGAAGTCAGAGCAGAAGACCCAACCTCATATTCTATGAACATTGGAGCCAAACTTTTTGATCTGCGAAAAAGGGTATGTTCGTGGATCCGATTGCACCCGGAGACAGATGCTTATTGTTGCGAGAGCAGTCTGCAGAGGCGAAAATGACCATACTTACACGGTTACAAACTTTCGAAAACCAATGGATTAGTTTGTCAAATACTGAGGGAAAGAGATGGTCTCTTAGACTGGGTCCAAAGGACCCATATAAAAAAAAAACTAATTCCCCGAAGTCCGCCTCTTGATGATGATGAAGACGATTTGTCCGAGGTATCAATTGTTCCAGGACCTGAAACAGTGCCTAGGGGGGATATACCGACATCAGCCACCGTGTCGCCCCCAATAACAAAAAAATGTAGAGAAAAACGTAGTAACAGCACACGCACAGATAAGGAGAACGACTCAGATGCGAAGTCAACCAGCTCGACTGCGATATGAACACAACTTCATTCCACAGACCTACTGACAACTATTCAAAACAATCTGTACTAAAATTAACATTTCTCCAAAGGGGGATGTTAATGTCCAAACATTATTTGGACTAAGTGGGACAACTCGACCAATTTCAGTGTCGAAATTGGTACACTCTTTTTATATACCAGAAAACGCACTTATTGACACTACTCTTCCTTTTCGAGATTTTGGCCCACACTTTTCATATATAATAAAAATATTATAAATATGTATACATTTTTTGATGCAGATGAATAGTATTTATTGAGATTGTGGGGTTCACGAGAAGATACGTATACACTACGTTATCATCGACATGTAATATTGTTACCGATGAATCATGTCAATAAATTTGCTCTAAACAGTGCACAGGGATTATGTTTCAAAATGGTGCACAGGAGTTAAGTGATCTATAGATACGACGGTATTATAGTCTGGATAAACCGCCGAGTATTTCAACAATTAAATTATTGTGAATGGCCGATAGAGGAAAACGATTTATACGTTAACTTTGTGGACATATCTATTGCCGATTACGATACAAACATCAACCGTGAAGATTCGTCGAATGTAACGGAATTCTCGAGTTGGGCGTTCAAAATGGGCGTTATGCTTTATTATACTTTCTAATGTTATCCATTGCATCATAAACCTTGTTTGATTTATAAATAACCACTGTATTTTAGTGCGATAAAAAATAGAGTGAACTTTTAACTATTGTAAATTCGCGACATTTTATATCCTTTTGGGCACGAAAATTGTGACAAGTTTTGATGCTAGCCACCCAGAAGTTAGGAATTTTATTATTAATAAAACATTATATTCAAAAACATCAAACATTCATAATAAAAACATATCAGTAATTCCGGTGATGTTCTAAAGTTTCACATATATTTACAAGGGGGTTAATATAATATAAGAAACACACTCGCTTACTTGCGACAAATTAAACCTACGATGAAAAATATTTTTAGACAAGGCAAAAAAATTGCTAGTGGTACTAGACCACAAGGCGTTGATCTGCAATTTCCTATAACTGAGAGATCCCTAAACTGAAAGACGAAAACTGCTTTCATTTGAAACCATTAACGAAGAAGACCATAATTGACTCTGAATTATTTAAAAGTTACTCACTAAACCTATCCATACGTACGTCGAGTATTTTCTCGCATAATTTTTTATTAAAGCCGTCGACTATAAGCTCAACACACTCCCTAGCTTACCTTCTTTCGTTCCTACCCTCCCATTCCTTTTCTCCTAGGCCATGGATTAACAACTTGTTTTGCTAGGTGTTTATATACCCATTATCTTTGTATTAAATAATTGTAATTAAATCACAGCACATTAATTCATGCTAAATATGGCCATCTGTAAACGCGACTTCACACTAATAATAATTCCGGAAAGCCACAGTTACTTGTTTGACACATGGTGAGTTATTCTATATCTGTTGCATCTTCAAAGCCTATTATCAGATCTCCAATGATTACGATTGGTATTGGTAGAAAATATGCTCAACAGTTCAAAATGTAACATTCGAAGCATGGTGTTTTGATAGAAATTCGAATGCGTAACTTATACGATGGCAATCGTTACGGCCAGCAATATAATTGATTCTCATTTGAATACCGGGCTGCCATTGTGGATACGAGAATGAATACCTGATTTCTATGACGGTTCCTACGATAACTTGATTTTGATTTGAAATGTATGGTAGATATACGTTTTAAATGTTGAACACTTGTTGAAATACAATTTGCATTAAAGTTACGTTTTAAAGTATTAAAAATACGGTTTATAATACGTTTTATAATTATTATATGTTTGAAAATATTGTTTTGCGTAAACCTATAAAATATTAACTATTTCAAGAAATGTTTCTTCTTTATTTTTAGAAAAAGTTAAATCAGAAGGATACCATTGTAATGTTTAATTGTTTTTTTTTACTTATCTCAATTTTTATTTCTCATTGAACGAACAGTTCAACGAAATCCCGTGTATTGCAAATATAACTGGATAAATATTTATAAACAGTACGGTCCGTATTTTATCAGAAATAGTTGTACATTATTATATATATCTATAATTTTTAATTCATTTTAAATATTGTAATTTTCAAGTGTTGTAAAATCAAAGTACCAACAGTGACCCTTTTATAGCTGGAAAAAAGTGATAAATCATAGCTTTAAATCAACACTGATTGCACCATTTCAAAGCCTGGAATCATGCGAGTTGGAACTCGTTGAAGCTGTCCTACTTACTACTTTTTTGCCAAAACATAAGGAAAAAATAAAGTAAAATCATTAATCCCGAAATTATGTGTTCGCCAACAAAATATTACAAATTTTGGCATACCTTGGAAGCTCGTAAAGTATGAGAAATTTAGGTCTGACAGCCAATAGTGAAAAATATGAAGCTTCCTAAAACAATAGCTGCAGCATCGGAAGACTTGCAGACTGAGTACAAAGAAGCCCTCCACTAGGAACGTGCTAATAGTTGGCGAGATGATAGGTGGAATGTTGGTTGCACAGTCAACTAAAAACGCCAATCAGAAACTGTACATGTAGATGTCTGCGAAAATAGACGCGAAGTATACAGCCATCGGGGTTGGAAGAGAAGCAGACTCGCACATTGATAAGGGAGCTGTGTCCGACATATCATATTTGAAGGATACGGTGGCCATGCCTGCACAACATAAGAACCGCTCGCACAATAAAACAAAACGCAAACCGTTCCCCACCAACATCGCTCGACATCGGACTGAATCTCGTGTTCACAATAGAAAGCAGATCACCCAACATAATTATGACCGAGGCAACATCCAGTCTCCAGACCACAGGATTGCGCGAAATAGTTACGGCATCAATCGAGGCAACATCCAGTCTCAAGACAACAGGATTAACCGGAATAGTTATGACATCAGACTGAACTATAATAGAAACTGGCAAAACAATTCAAATAGAAATGGCAAGCAAATTCAGATAGAAACAATTCGAGACAGTACTCGTGAAGAAAAGGTGCTTACCAAGGAGCCCATGAAGAGAAGAACGACGACTACTACATTTATCACCCAACGGATTTTGGAATCTGACCAGTTTGTTCGGGCGCCTAAACTGGTCCAAGACAATTATGTCGCTACTTACAATAATAATGGTACACTGCATAACCACATACCCTTTATACGCTGTACACTTTTATCTGACAATATTGAGTTCTCGCAAATGGTCATGATTGACACCGGTTGTACCGATGCAATTATAACCATTGAGCGACTTCCTACAGAGCCCCAAAAGCTTCTTATCCCATCAAACGCAATGATACTTGGTTTGAGCGGAGTACGCATAGAAGCTGCAGGAGTACTAAATACAATACTCAGTATCCATAACGTAAATTTCACGGTAGTACGAGAGGAACAGCCTACTCTTATGGGACAGAGTGTTCTACACCAACCCATAGTCAAATAATAGACAGTAGAAACAAAACCATCAAGTTTTTTAGATGGTATAACAATGGTCAACACCTTCCGATAAAAATAGTTGAGCTAGTTGACACAGACACGCGGGGTAATTATGAGTATCATGACACACCACAGGACGTGTGGACAGAGAAGACTCTGTCATTTCAACCCACAGCAGGTGTTAGAGCAGAGAAGACTCTGCAGGATATACCGCAATTACCTAACCTGTTGGCAGAGAAGACTCTGCTACGTCAACCTAATTCACAGTTAACACCCATCGAGTTGTCAAAGATGACAAAAGATATTAAATAGTTGAAGGAGGTACTAAAAATCAACCTCCTTGCTGTCGGAAATAAAATAGAATTGAAACAATTAGTAGAGAGAATCATCTGACATCTTTGGACAATAAGGTAAACCATTGGGTACCTTCCCAACATAGTATAGGATCCCGACTAACGGGAAATCTCGGAGCATTCCACTGTACCCCTTAAGACAACATCTTCAGAAAGAAGTAGATGTCGAGGTACAAAGGATAGTAGATAATAATGTCATCGAATTCTACCACGATCCAAAATGATTCAATTCGCCGATATTAGCAGTCATTAAGAAGAAAAAGTTACAATTGATGCTGATCCATTTTCTATCCCTCGCATGGATGATTTACTTACAAAAATCGGACGTGGAAATAAATAGTTTGTAACCCTGGATTTCGAATCGGGTTATTGGCAATTCAAAATACACGAAGACGATCGACATAAAACCAGCTTCGCACAGAAAGGTAAAACTTATCGCTACAAGAAAGTTTCGTTCGGATTAACACCCGCTGGTGGAATTTTCCAAAATGCAGCTGGCTAAATGTTAAACACCATAAATAGCAATAACATCGTCACATATGTCGATGATAATCTCGTTTACTGCAACGATTTTTAAACTATTTGAGCACACTCAAGAGTTTCTTCGGTGCCGTACGAAAATTCAACGTGAGGTTAAATATCGAAAAATGTTCATTTCTCGAACTTCAAGCCGTATTTCTTGGTAGGATCGTGACAAGCGAAGGGTACAAGGCAAATCCGGAATATGTTGCGACATATTGGCAATCAACAAGCCAACTAACAAAAAGGAATTGCGTTCCTTAATAGGAAAATTATGCTGGATACGTGTTTCCTAGAAACGCACATGGGTGAACGTCTCCGGACAACCAATTATGCAACCCTCATGAAGGAACTGCATAACATAAACCGAGAGGACCTGAAATTTATGTGGACAATTGCAGCCAATGAGGAATTTGAAAAAATCAAAAAGCGCCTAGCTGGCCCTGCATTCATTAGCTTTGTAGACTTCCCCATTCCATTCGTGCTAACAAACCGATGCAAAAATGGTCCTCATCCGAAAAGGAAGCTTACGCCGTATATTGGGTGATTTTCGGACCTCCTTTCCGGCAGAAATTTCATCGTTCGAACTGAACACAGGTCAGTATGTTATTTAGATCAGACGGAGTTTAAGTCCATAAAGATCCCTCGCTGGCGGGAGCGACTTTCACAATACAACTTTGTAGTAACCTACATTCCTGGCGACGAGAATGTATGGGCTGACCTGTTATTTCGTCCATATGGAGTTATGAAAACGAGATTGACACCCGATCAAACCCCAAAAGGGAAGTTCATGATGATAGGAAATTCATCACTCAATATTTACGTACCCTTTTGGGTATCTGATGAAATAAATTCTACCAATCTACGCCTCACCGTAACGAACAAAGTACAGGAGCGGGAGCAACGGAGATACATGAAAATGGCAACGATGAGTTTCAAGGCATTTATGGGAAAGACTCAAGCTTCCAGACAATTGATAATTGAAACCTACATTGGCCGAAGGCAATGGGATGAAGAATTCCTAACAAAAATCATGGCCTAGGATCTACGATTTGGATCTACGCTTTGGATCTACGATTACATTGATGAACATGATCAACAAAGTCAACTTTTCCCTAAAATCAAGGAAGGCTTTTTATTGATAACGGTTCGGACACACTGATGGTCCGACCCCTAGGAGATGCTAAAGTGGTAATTCCATCATCCATGCGAAAACAAATGTTGCGTCAAGCACATAATATGACAAACCACAATGGCAGAGATCGAGTCAAGGCTTACTTGACCAACTACTCGTGACCAGAGATCGCCAAAGACATCTCGAACTGGGTCGAAAGCTGTACAGCAAAGGCTATATCTTATCTATAATTGACTCATTCTCGAAATATTATACTGCAGTCCCCACTACAAAAGAACGAGCTATAGATGCTGCACATGCGTTAAAAAGATTCATACACCAACTCCGCATTATCCCAAAAACAGTATCGTGTAATCGAGGAACGCATTTCAAAGCACAATTATTTAAATCATGTATGGAAGAATAGGCCATCAAGCTCAATTTCACACCGCCTACAGACCACAGAGCAGTGGCTTAGTGGAGAGAGCACATCCAGTAGCAGCGTTAATGCTCTCGCCACACCAAGTAATTTACGGCACAGCCCCACAACTTGTGTTACCAGAAGTACCTAATCAAAACATCACCGAAGAAAATCCGCTGTCATACTTCATGAAAATAGGAGCAGAACTTTTTTGGTGTAATAAAAAGGGTACAACTAGCAAATAAAGCAGGCGACAAGATTATCATGAAGGAAGTGACTCAAAAGTTTGCAGATCCACTTGTGGCTGGAGACAAATGCTTACTCTTCCGAGAACAATCCGCTGAAGCGAAGAATACAAAACTACGGTGGCTAGACGGTTATAAAATTTTGAAAACAAATGGCATTGTGAACGTAAAAAGTGGACAGACCGATTGGGTCCACAGGATTCACGTGAAAAAACAATTCCCCGTAGTCATCACCTAGAGGATGACCTAGATATTTTTCCTGAATTTTCTGTTCCTAAGCCGAATTTAGTGACTAAGGGGTGA
>SCLF01079224.1:0-11337 GCA_004367975.1 Mesochordaeus erythrocephalus
AGTTCCGCTATAGCCTGTTATGTATTTTGGACATTGAATGTTTTCTACCAGCAGTGTTTAAATGCCTAAATTTAGGCTTAGAAAAGTGGTCAAATGTGGAATAGGAGATATCCATAGGGTCCCTTCATGAGAACCCCTGGAGACTTTGAAGACCTCGGAGACAAAAACTAATATCAGATTCCAAATCTGGGGACCTGATTTACCCCTAGAGCAGCAAATTATCAAAAAATATTAATTCCATTACTGTTTTTGGTGCTGTGTATTATGTGCACCATAGTAAGCCTGAGCACTATTTTCCTCAGTAAGCCTACGAGTTAAGCTCTCGGTTAATCTTGTACATTGCTGGTATTGAGCACAATGTGGAGGTTGATTGAGAATGGCGGCGCTCTGTAGCATCGGAAGGTGGGCTAAAATGTAATTGACCAACGATACAAGAGGTTTGTACCGGTCAAGGCCACAACCGAAGGAAATATTTTCAAAATAGAAATACCATCGCTAAGGACCTAGTCTTTAATCATGTACGATTTTAAAGCGATACCATGTATGCGTTTCGAGAAAAATACGAAAAAATCTAGCTTCAATCGGCCAATAGTGAATATCCACATAGGACCAGCGCGAGAACCCCTGTCAAAACAGCCCCAACCATCTCCGGGGGCAACTGATAGCTTAACCAGCTTTGGTGATTGTTATAGTTTTTTCTGGCGGTTCCGAATGGCAATTTTAACATTTCACAATATTTTAAAATGTACGATTTCCCCCGAAATTGGTCTCATTCGAAGCGCACTTATGTTAGCTTCACGTCTTGTCCGAGGATTGACATCAAATTCCTAAGCCGTTAAGTAGTTATATCCCCTAGAAGTCAACAATGTGATTTCGCGAAATATGTCCGATTGACTCGAAAGTGGGCTTATTGGACGTCTCAGACTACGGCTTCAATTCTTTTCAAAGGACCAACCCCGAATTATTAACACATGACCTAGTTATAGCCCACAAATGGGATTTCTAAAGAACAAATTTTCAACAAGTGATAAAAATCACGACTTTTCACTTTTCTATTTTGTTATGATTTAGAAAACATGCCAAGATCCCAAAGTATGTTCACTAAAATTCGGACGGTCAAAGCCAACTTTATTCACTTGACTTTATCCAATGAGGTCCATAGCTATAAAACAAATAATCGGAGTATGTTTTAGATACCGTTATTAGTTCCATGTTCTATCTTTAGGGGGGGGTGCTCGTTTTCGTTTAAAGGTGGCTCCCTTTTAACCAATACAATTATCAATATTTCCGCTAATATCCCTTATAAATCACGTTATTTATCATTTTACAGCATAGTAGTTAAATCATCATAGTAGCAGTACATAGTCACTACTATATCACTAAATAGCATTAAATAAATTCTTTTCGAAAATAGAAAGATAAATCCCCGCCCCCTTTCAATAATCAGGCGTTTGAAGTGTTTCGGCTTTCTTTCGCATTTTTCTCGAAAATCATGGATGGTATCGCTTTGAAATTTTGCATGATTAAAGATTAGGTCCGTATATTATATATAATATAATGTTCCCTTAATCGGTTCAAATATTTATATCGTTGGTCAATTAGTTTTTAACCCGTCTTCCTGTGTAATATAGTGCCGCCATTCACCATCAACCTCCACATTTGTTATCAATACCACCAATGGACAAGATTTACAGAGAGGTTAAATAAATAATATACCTCGGTATGTGACGTGTTTTACCAGTGTCAACTTTAGAGTTAATGTTCTAGCTGCCGAATTTCGCCATAATTTACGCCTAAAAGGGTTAAAATGAAACTTCATTATGGTAGGGACAGGAGCTCGTTATATACTTGAAGTCTTGATTTTATTGCCTCGGGGCATTTCCCAAATTGAATCAGTAAACACGATTTAACAATCAGGTGTGAGTTTATTTGAACGGACGAATATTGTATCCCATTAGTCTCATGGACTAATTCAATTTGGATCGCTTATTGAATATCAGACGTAGAAAATTAGTTTTATACTAATTCCGGAAGTAAATACTGAGTAAATTAAATAGTAAAGTCTTTATGGATCTATTGCGGAAATCTTCAATAGGCAATTAATTTATTTTACCATTATCAAAAGGTAATTCGTAACTGATCAAAAATGTGAAAACTACTCAAATTTTAGCACAGAAATATCAGGTCAAATTAAGGTCTCTATAATTCACATATTTTTTTAATATCGAAAAGTAATTTGCTGATGGTCAAAAATGTAAGAACGACTTAAAATTTGGCACGAAGGTTGAAGCCCTGTGTTTTATAGATAATTAAGTTCACTGTAATGTACATATTTTACCAAGATCTATAAGTGGTTCGCTTATGGTGAAAATGTTAAAACGATCCCAAAGTATAGTATTTGAGCGAACATGGAAAGCCTTGAGAGCTTCCACCGAAAAGGAAAGGTTGCCTGTTCGAGCCACACCCGTCCAAAAGCTTTTAATCGGTATCATAGACAGTTAATAGACAGTTAATAACACTATAAGGTTCATTTTTTCATTTTTATACATTTGTTGTACGTATTGTTGTACACCGTTTCTGCACCAGATCGATTAAAAAGGACGCACCCCTTTACATTTGCAAGAAAAATAACTAGCAAGGATCAATTACTGACTAGAAATACTGGATAATCGGTTTTCGATAAAAAAACAGCCTCTAAATCTTAGCTTTTTTAACTACTGAGACGCAATCCATGTGTATCAGCTCACGGGAGCGGCTAAATATCAGGTCAACCGGAAATCCTACCGGAAGTAAAAATAAAAAAAAGCCATAAGTGCAAACACCGATATAAAAATGTGGGTGTAGCAAGAAATGTGTAGTATTATTAACTCCTGTGCACGCTTTGATCCAATTTTTAAACCATAGAAGCCATTCGAATTTCCGATTTCGGTCGGATGTAATCAACCTATAACAGCGAAAGTGATAAGTATTAGATAAAACAAGTAGATGAGTCCAAATTTGCCAAAACGAAGCACAATGGTACTGGGGGTCTTGGGTGACCGAGTGGGGTATGATGTTATACTAACAAACTATTTACAAATTATAACCGGCATCCCTGTGAGCCTCATAATTAGCTAGGTATTATATAGCTTCCCTAGGAGCATGGATTTGATAAATCCGTTCTGGCAAACATGGAAAGATAAAATATTAATTCCAGCCCTTAGGGGAAATATTTTTATACAGTGTTTAAAAATAACGTATTTGCGTAGTTTTTGAACGCTGATTGAATTTAGGCGGACAAGAACGCATAATATTTCGTTTATGCTACGCATTGTGGATGGTATGGGGCTGACTTATTTTGAGTTATATTATATTCAGTAACTAACTTTGTCATCTGTGCATTATTAAATCCTAGACCATTGTCGGTGAGAAGCTGACTTGGGAATTCCGAACGTGACAGTGACCACTACTGCGCCCGATTTAGATCGAATCGGAACTCCCATATTCATTTTGAAGAAATGTCGATTGCCACTAAGAGGTACCGATTGTATCTGTTGGTTATGGTAAATGGACCGGTAAAATCGACCTCTAGTTTTTTATACGGTGCGTTTGCCGTCTCTGTATGGACAACTGAGACGCGTCGGGGACGAAGGTTCGGTTTCATTTTATGGAAGAAATCGCATCTGCGGACAAATTCCTTAACCTCCATGTCCATTCGATTCCAGTCATGTTTTTTCTTCAAGTTCATAATTGTTTTTTTGCGGCACTCATATGTCCGCTCCGGTGATATAACGCAACTAATTCTTCCCTTTTGCTTTTTGTGATGACGTTCATTTCTCCTCCCGATAGACGGGATATTGCGTCCGAAATTACTATTTGTCCGACATCGTATTCGAAATCAGCTTCGGTTTGTTAGGGCTAACCTTCCGAGCAAAACTTGTACTTACGCAGTAAAATCGCTTAAGTGAATCGTTTCCGTAGCACGCACGTTCGGTAAGAACGTACGTAAATTGCGAAAAGAAAGCAGCTCCCTTCCCCGATTAAACATATTGTACTCTCTTTCCTAAGGTTCTTGGAATAGTAGGGAATAAATAAGATTCGCCCTGGGTTTGCTCTCTTCACTACCAATTGCCCTATCGCTAGCGTTCCTTTCCAATAACAGGTTGACCGTGGTCAAGTCTGGTATCAATAATTTAAGTGCCCGGTCGCTATTTTTTTTCTTTATTGTCTGAGTAGCCATCCCGGCTTCCTGCGTGCATATAAACATACGATATGTCGTGTTATCGGTTACCCGTTAGTAACCGAAAATAAATTATTTGTGTGTTAATATATATCGTAACCCTATAATAAACTTGTAATAATAACTCAACCCTATTTCACCGTATTTTTCTTTCTCTTCGTTCCGCTCTGGATACACGCTAATTATTTTAACATAAATTAATTAATTCGTTAACTTATAACGCGTGCGTTAACTTAAATAATAATCGCGCTAGCCGGCTTAAATTTCCACTGCCAGATTAGAAATAGCTGTTCGATAACCTGGTTAATTTTCGACCTAAATTTTTGAATTCTTAGGTTATAATTTTGCGCTCTAAAAATCTGCGCCATAGAATTTTATCCGGAACAACTGGTTAATGAGTGAAAATAGGCTCAAACGGTGCACAGGAGTTAATAAATATACTAGGTAGGAAATTTAGCTGAATTATTGTATCAATGGATTACCATTGTTTCGTGTGGTACAACTTTGTAGGCTAATATTTTTTCTTATTAGTACTCGTGACCTGGCTGTTTACTTTCATCAGTATTCGCTCAGGAACAAATAAAAATGTTGGACTGAATTTTAATCACCCACTATCGACTACAGAATCGTGGACAAAATTGGGAGTCGTAAATTTTGTTCTTGAGCCGTCTGCGGACAATCCCGAAATATTTCTAATCAAATGTTTCCCATTAGAAAGCTGAACGTTTAGCTTTTGAAAAGTAAGAAAATGAAAAAAAAAACTCTACAACGGGCACAGTTCTATAGATCCCGGTAATTCATTATTATATCCTCAGTATGAACTGGCTAACTAGACTACAATGGCAACGTTACAATTGGCAGTCGTATATTTTTTTATCAAGTCGTCTCAAACCTTCGATTAAAAAATATTCATGGATTTTCCCGTGGGAGGGCTCGAGAAAAAAATATACGACTTCTAATTACAACGTTGCCATTGTATATGCTTACGTTAACTCCATTTGAGCGAAAGCTTTTAATTGTTACGCGTGATAAATTTTGGGCGGAGTTGGATTCGAACCAGTAAAATGCTCAGCCGAACAACCTTTGCCGCGTAACATTCTAAAACTCAATTTGTGTCAGCTTAGATCAGACGAAACATGTGTTCGTTGTTTTCACCTCATAAATCTGACTTCTGGCTCTTCAAGATGTAAGAATACGAAAATGGTTTTTAATGAGGCCCAAGTTGAAAGAGAGAAAGAAGAAAAAACAGAGAATCCAGATGAAAGTCAATTGTAAAAAATCTGCAGGTGAAATCTGCCTTGCCGACGGTACTATTATGGTGCAGGTGAAACACCACCGGGCCCTGGCTCACATTTTTGTGTGCGTCTCTCCTCCACCTAACGAGATTTCAGGCTTCCGAACCAGATTATCTCACTTGAATGAGCATTTTTTTCAAGTTTAACTTCTTTTTTTTCACAATGTATTACATCTGTATACTAATGACATGTGATGGATGTTTAAAACAGAGTAATGTCGGGCTGCATGATCATGCTTAACCCCTAATGTCGCATTATCAAGGAAGAGCTCATTCGTATTTGTTAGCGTATTCTGGATTACAAAATATTAAATAAATACGTAGCTTTTACATTTCAAATAAAACGATTTAACAACTCTTGTAAAAAACTGGAGATATGTGGGTTTTCGACCACAAAAATGGCTACAGTTTTTGATGCGTATTTCCCAGGAGTTAGAAATTAAAATCAGTAATATAAAATTTATGTTTTTATTCTCTGCAGTTCTCTTATTGTTTAAATATTCGCCTTTAAGTGATATTTAATGATATTTTTGTGGTGTTTTTAATTTATCTACCCAATGAAATGAGCCAACCCCAAATTGGACGAATCAAAGAGCGATTCGTTAGTGATACAAAAAGATTCGAAGAGCGATTCCAAGTTTTAATACAAGGGGGTTAATGATAGCATTTTCTGAGGTATACCACAAACTCGCCTACCACAGAGACTAAGGGCGAACGATAAGATTTGACTCCCGAAGGTTAGGGTTAAGTGCCATTAGAACCCGACACACGCAACATACTAGGCTTAACTTCGCCAACCCCACCTTTTGCTCTCTATTTTAAAAATCAAATTATGCTTGCTTAACACTTGGTTTTTTAATTAAAAATAAAACGACAAACTATTAAATAAGCACCAACGGAAGTTTAACTTGGAGAGAAAATTAGGATTAGCGTAGATTCCCGTCTAGTACTTCTTCATCCAGAGAAAAAAAATCATTTGTTTGAATTCAAATAATATGATTGGATGATTTCTGGTCTCCGAATGATTCGAATAAAGCTGCAGAAAGTATGCCATTAGGATGGATATGAGATATAGCTGCCTACTAATAAAATAGTTCAACATTTCGTTGTGACCAATTCGGCCATTATTGTGACCAATTCGCAAACCCATCGGGTATTTTCCCGGCGTGTTGAAATTCGAATTGATAATTAATTTATCCGAAATAATGTATTCGGTACACTATAGTGGATCCACGTACTTAGTAGACTGTATTTAGGTACTAAGATGAAATTATTAGGGAAAAAATCAAAACTCGTCCATGACTCGTCCTATTAGAACGCTAATTTAATGAGTTTTGGTTCATAGTTTGTAGATATAATATTTATATTTAGAATGATATTTACATATTATTATATATATTATTATCCGCCATTTGAAGTGGATATTAATTGGGTTTGGTAAATGACGCCATCGGTATCCGGTTTTCGGTTTTCGTTTCTTTGTTCCCGGACAATTTATGCCAATTCCGGTTCAATCTCCACATCACTGTCGGCCTTTTGACAATTTATTGAGACCTTATGAAGTCATCAGCAAAGTCTATTTCAAGTATTAAAAGCCATAAACAACGACCGATTTGTAAGAAAAAATAGCATATTTGGTCGTTATGAGAATTGTTTTAATGTGCAGTTTCAAAATTACAAAAAAACCTTCAGGAAACGTCAGTAAAAAAAATAATCTGTTGCAATATTGTTGCAGTGTATATTATTGCAACACTGTTGCAATGGTGCTAGGCTGTTGCAGTGATGGTGTAATTAATTTTCAAATATAGTATTGCATGTTAGTTATGTCATCTGAGTATTTAAATACAGTGTACTAAGTACCTGAATACACTATAGTGTACTGAATACATTATTTCGGATAAATTAATTATCAATTCTAATTTAGACACGTGCCAAATACCTGATGGGTGTGCTAACCCTGCCGAAACCACTTGTGACATCTTCAACAACACTTGGATTCAAATACTTTTAATACCGATCGAACGTGCTTGAAAGATTTCAATCTTACGTCACTTCCGAAAGGGTATTTTTTTTTCTCAAAAAGTTACCGAAAAATTGCCACATTTCTCACGCCATTTAGCGGGATAAACAAGTCATATTATCCTCCATCTGATGCCAATTTCGCGCTGCGTCGATTTTATTGAAACGGCGAGCATTACGGTTAATTACTATCAAAATATAACTACCAGAACACAAAGGGACATATTAGCCCATGTTCAAAGGTGAAAAAATGGACAATTAAAACTTCATCTGGCAGCTGAGGAAAAAAGACTTTGCTCGGGCAAAAGATGAGGAGAGTGTTGGTGCGACCCCCCAGCGACTGTACCGCCCCCACAAGCAACCCTAAATCTCTCACTTCAACTCGCCTTCCCCATTATCACTCTCCTCTTTCTAGTAAAACGAAAACGAACGGAAGAAGTCACGGTCGAAGGGAAAAATTTCAACTTATAGAGAGCATAGAAAGAAGACATGAAACTGAAACGAAGAATATAATGAAGAAATGGGTACTCAAGTTCATTCTGCATCAATTGCTGCGTAAGTGCCCAGTTGAGCGGTTTCGCGCAGCGATTGCCGCGTTCCCGGGCGTCTAATTAACCCGCGTGTGTATCTTGTTAGCATATCGTCTAAAGCATAGTTTAGAAGAGAAACAAAAAAAACTAGATAATGTCCAATTATAGGGGACTTGTTCAATATCACGGATTAATTTATTATGTATTGAAGTAGTTATTGTATAATTGTCTCTTAGGGGTATAGCCAACGTTTTTTAGCCTGTTGTGAGATTTTCTAAAAAGTTGAATAACGCTATCCATAACTTTACCCATATCCGTACCATGTGTATTTTTGTACATTTTCACTCCGTAAATATGACCGAAACTTCCGTTCACGTGTTTTCTATCACTGCTTACTGGTGAAAGCCGAAGCATATTCAGATATTTAGATCATACCAGATAATTTTAAGGGTACAACCAATGATGAAAGATCTAAAAAAGAGGAACTTCATGAATAGGACCTGTACTTCCAAGAACGTGTTTTTCATTACTACTTACTGGTGAATGCAAAAAGTAACAAAAACGTTTTCGAACCGTAGAAACCAAACAAATTCACCTGTTTATTACATAAGCCCGTATTTATAAGGCACGAACATTTATCTATTATTTTTTCCAATTTAACGAGTTTCCGAAAACGGGAATACCGTTAAATACAACGTTTCATACAATCAAATGATTTCACCTACCCCAAGAAACATTTACCATCTATATGTACTAGAAATTTGCTTACTTTTTCCCACTTTTACTCCGTAAAAAGGAAGTTTCCATTTCTCCTTACTGGTGTAATCTATTTTTGCATGAAACTTAATCATTTAACGTTATTTGGGTTATTCTGAAACTCTTGAAAAGGAAAAAAGAAATAACGAAAAACTCTGACAATACCCTTAAAACCACGGGGTTTTATATAAAATGGGCCTTTGAAATATAAATAATGGTCTATTCAATAATGGGGCGTTTCTACAAATAAAATCAATGTTGAATTTGGAAGCAACCTTAAAGAAATATATTCAAAAGATATTCAAATATATATTTCAAAATTTGCCCATTACATAACGCTAGAGCCAATCAGATAAGGTTTTTGGCAATATGTCAAGGTCAGTCCATCATACCAATTGTATTAAATGTAAATGCGAGAACATTTAAATATATCCCAAATCTCCCCAGAACGTCCATTTTTTTGCTTTTGCAATGTTATTATTATATGCAAAAAAACAAAAAAGTGGACGTTAGTGGAGATTTGGGATATGGAAACATTCTTCATCTTCATGGATCTATTACGGTATATAAAGAAACCGAGATCAAAAAGTAGTTCGAAAATAGTCAAAAATGTGATTCCCGATTTGTTACTAAAATGAAGTCACTGGAAATTTGCCTATTACAGAACATTAGAGCCAATTAGATACGGTTTATGGCAATATATTATATATATATATATATATTTTGGCAATATATAATATATATATATTATTTTGGCAATTTATTAAATGTATGGGAACATTGATACGAGATATCGGACTTTTCTACATTTAAGTCTACCCAGCCAAGTGTCTATCCTTGCATGTCTGTGAAAAAGGAAATCATAATATTTTCAATTTTTCCGACTCTAATCAACCAGTTTTGTTGTTCACAAATTTGGAGTGTCTGGGAAGAAACCCCTGGATCCCACGCTCGGAAATAGCGAAAATTCAGGCTTAGACGTTTTTAGATATTTTCCAAACTACTTAGTCTTTCGAAAATTTTAAACTTTAAAATATAGCTTTAGGCTTATTTTACCGTAAAACATCGGGTATTTCCGAAAAGTTTCAGATTTGAACAGAATCAGTCAAAATACCTCTATTTATCGAATATCAATTGGAAGCCGCATTTTACGCAAGAAAAGTCACCAAATTTAGCTAAATATTACGAATTTTAAACATTTTTAAACTGTGAAAATGCAGTTTTGGAGCGTGTGAGTTAATTATATCCTTTATCCATCCAATAGGTAACAAAAAATATTTTACATAATTATTGTGTAAAAGATATTTTCAATGACTCATAACATGAACCTTAGACCAATTGAATACACACTTTTGACACCGGTAATTATTATCTGTTGCCATTTAAGCCTACTGAATGGACAAAGGATGTACATAGATGACACGAGTTTTAAGTTTTTCGAGTAATTCAGCCCCACCCTACGATCTTGAGAAGCAAATCCCTAATTTTGGTCACATTCTCGCATATGTTTGCGCGTAATTTACGTTCCTATTAAATTTGCCATTCTATTTTTCTACGCTTATAAATACTATAAACATGAGGGATAATTTTAATGAATTAAATCACGGTTTGACATATAGAGCAAGACTTGACTTGAATAGCTGAATACTTTCGGTTATTTGTTCTAAAGTGCCTCTTCTCATGTTTATAGCCGTGATGATTGATCTTCAACGTGACATATAATGTGTACTTGTGCCTAGATGTGCTTCAACCACTGATAATGTTTAATCGGCATCAAGTCACAGTCGATTAATTGTGGAATGTAAGTAGGCACATTAATCATGACCTAGACTTTTGGAGAATATAACTTTCCAATACTGAGAATTTCCGAGACAAGGTCGACGCGTATTTTAGCCACTGAAAGGAGGAGATAAAAAAGGACGAGCAACAATGCTGTACAATCTAAAAAACCGGAAAATCAAAAAAATGACACTTTCTAAAAAACGTTGGATTACATGTAATGGAAATCACGTGTAATTTCTATGTAATTTCTATGTAATGCCTAATAAAGTAATAACAAATATGTAAAATAGTGTTTCCCATAACGAGCAACTATGTATAAATTGAAAATTTTCAACAGCCATTGTGGGCTTGATCATTTGTAACGAAACAGTTTAACCCCTACCGCACTTTTCTTGTGTATTTAACACAAGTGACCCTTAATCGGGACGTAATTTCTTACAGAGTGGTGTTACACTGAAGTTTCTCCCAGAACTGCCGAGAAGATCTTGGGTAGAAAAGCACCTTCAAAGAAACGATGAATGTTTATCAGAGGGTTAATCGAAAAGAAACCAAAACTAACTTCACCTCGAATTGATTTTGGCGAGCAATTTATCTAGACTCAATATTGTTTTCGAAACAGCTACGAGTATAGCGGCAAATATTTAAGAGTAAAGTAACTTAACCCGTACGCAGAATAAATGGTTCTACCCTCACGCAGAAGTGTGTGTCGCTCGACACACACTCGTGAAAACAATAAT
>SCLF01079335.1:0-11337 GCA_004367975.1 Mesochordaeus erythrocephalus
GTTCTCCAGACATCTGCGAAAGAAGAGCGTAATTGAGGTGTGGTGGGACAAAGATCCCCAAGGGGTCTCCACTGGTTAAGCTATAATATAGACGGCTATAAAATATTCGTGCGAATATTAACCCGCACGCTGCACGAATGGTTCTACCCATACGCTGCAACCTGTGCCGTTTGACACACTCGTGAAACTCATAATTTCAGTTCATCGTCTCTATTTTTGTGAGCTTGATTATCGGTATAAGGGATAGTTTGAATCAATTGTCTACAGTTACTAACAGTTAAGCTGTTTTCGGTCAAATTAGGTCATTCTTCATCTTATGTGGTATAGTTACTCCGATATTATGTCTACTTATAGGCTTATTTCCAATAGCCGCCTACGCAATGTACTATTATTCCGTATAACTATCGACCCCTTTATCAGAATTTGTACTTCTATATCTCATATTATTCCGCTTATCTCCCACTTCCTCTGTACCAACCATGGGCATATTAAGCCCACGCAAAGTTGGGATTGATTTGGTGCTGAGTTCCCCATTTTATATATAGCAATATGGATAAGCCCCGACACTAAAAACCGACAGATTTCAGCGTGCGGGTTAAGCATCATTGGTATCACGAGTTTAATTTTCGAGGAATCGACAAATTCAATACCCTAACAATCTAGAACAAAAAACCTTTCTGTTATATACTGTGACATACTGTTTAGTCAGGTATAATGTTATCAGATCGTTTCTAGTCCCCCGCATGTTTTCATTCTCGGCGACGTCTGTTTTACTATCGCTTTATTATAAAAAAAAATAAAACCTGCAGTCGTTTTACGGTCCTTAGTACGCCCATATAGAGATATTGGGGTAGGATAAATTTCAACGTGAGGCTGAATACTAAAGAATAACACTTGTTTAATCAACGCAGAGGAATTAACGTCAAATTGGAAAAACAGAAACGAAATCACCGAACAAACATTGCTTGGAATGATTAAAAATTAATTTTTGAACGGATTAACCCTAGCTTGATATGCAAAGGCCGAAGTAAAGTTCATCAATACCCGTTGGAACAAGTTCCAAAATAAATACGCGCTGTTGTTTTCTACGGTCGTCTCGAATTTTAACTCACACATACGCGCTGCTAGTTTTGGTTTCGTGGCGCGTTCTCGAAAAATTGTGACACTGACTCCGTGACTCTAGTTTTGTGCAATTTGGTGCACAATTCTCGTTTTCAATTTTATTTCCATTTCAGCATTTAAAAGTATTCTCCAGGTATTTGTTATAATAGAACCATACTTTAATTTCATATCATACGCAATGGTGGTAAAGAAATTTCAATGAAGATTTTTGTCTTTCTACTTATTTTGAGTTCACCTTTTATGCTAGAAAATCCGAGTATATTGGTGACTACTTTTACTGATTACTTTCACCATAATACTTCTATTACACGAGTAAATTGCTTAGCTTCCCGTATACGAGTTAAAGTTAATGCTACCCAATTTCGTCCTAACTAAAAACTCAGGTATTGCTGAAATACAATGATAACGGGAAAGTGTCTGATCGTAGGCGGGTGTTTGAATCAAGTATTTGAATGAATTAACGCCATAAGGAGTTAATTCGTTTATATTATCACAAAACTATATATTAAACTATATAATAAACTATATATTAAACCATATATATTAAACTAGTTTCGAACTAAGATGATCATGCGGGAAGAAAAATAACGAATTATTTTGGGATTAAACATGTTTGTAGTGTGACCATACAGCTTGTATGGTCAATGAAATATTTCGTTTAGAAATGAGAAGGTTTGCTGACAGCATTCGTACACCTAATATCAACGCGAATGGAATTTAAACGCTCCCAATTGGTCTATCCTCATCAGACACTTTTGCCGTTACCACTGTAAGTCATTTACCAGAAATTAATGTTGGAAACAGGCAAGAAAATAGCTGGAGATAGGCCATTTCTATGCTGTAACAGAAGTTGAAATACACTACCCCATCACTCCGATGAGACGAGTCAAACTTTTGTAAGTAAAATCAGGGTTAACCCTGTCGTAAAAAGGTGCCGCGCTATTTTTTTTTTCGCCCCAGAAGTTATAAATAAAAATTGGTCATGCAGAATTTATCCGTGATTCTCCGTGTTTCCACTTTTTAATTCAGTTTTTAATAAAGTTTCAAAAAAGGCGCGTACAAGTTCTTCTCTCCTTTCAATAGACGGTGAAAATTGGTGTATAGTTGGTACACAATGAAGACTATTCGTTTTGTGAATGACCCCGTATGCGTTAATTTTGTTTCCAGAATCCTATACTCCAACCTGGACGTTGTTTAGGCCTTTATAGAACACAGTAAAAAAATCATAAATACTATATGAAGGTCCAATGTCCTAATAAAACCATGAAAATTGCAAAACAAGTGCATGGAAGAATACAGTAATAAATGTGAACTTAACCCTCATGCTGCAGTCTGTGCCACGAGACACAGATGATCACTAATCGGACCATAACTTCTGTTAGAGTGGTGTTACGTCGAATTCCCCCAGCCCCCCCCATAATAGACCATCTCGGTTTTTTTTAACCTACTTCCAGACCGGAAGTGGCACCGGAAGTGGTGGCAAAAAACGGAAATTTGTTTTTCGAATCGTGAGTCGCACTAAATTGTTGCCCGAGACGACCCCTAGTGGACAATTATCTTTAAAATATTAAGTACCTATAGGCACTTTAAAATATTAAGTACCTATAGGCACTTTAAAAAAATTAGTTTTTTACAATTTAAGACAGCTGTGTCTTAGCTAGGAAACATCGAACGGTACTTCTCAACCGAACTTTCTTGCGCATTTTTTAGGATAACTTTCGACCACGAATTTTGACCGGAAGTGGACACACAAAAAAAAATCCGAAAAAAGCGGTAAAACGGGACAAATGCTTCCCATGTTGGAAACGCATCCCCCGGTGGGTAAGAGTTACGTAACTCTAAATATTCGCACGTAAACCTTCTGAGAATAACGAAAAAACATTTAGAAACATTGGAATCTAGCACTGAAATTATTGTTTTCTATGTGTTAATCTATATATGTGACGCACGGCACAGACTGCAGCGTGAGGGTAGAACCATTTCTGCAGCGTGCGGGTTAACCTCGCCTTACTGCAACTATTTCTATGTCACAATCAGGTACGTGTGTCCTTATGGCGCCATAATTGAGTTCTGGCCGATGGCAGCTTAAAATCTGGTGAGGGACGTGTTGTTTGCGGAGTCAGAGCATCATAGAATGCAAATCATTCAGCCAGTTAGATTGTTTGTTAATTACCGCTGCCAAAAATATTATAATCTCATAACTATTAACTATAATAGGTATATTATAATATTGTTCTATATTATTTTTGTCATATAATTTCCCATATAACGCTTGGAGAAGAAATGCACGAAGAAACAAGAGGTAACGGGACCAAGCTAATATATATTTTGTGGGGTTAAGTTGGTTGATTTGGCTAAGTTACGGACAAATATACTGATGAACGAGAACACGAATTTGGCAATATAATTACTTGAGTTATTTTCTGAATCATTTCATGATTTTTATTTTATGAATCCCTCAATTATGCCTCCAAAAGGACACACGTGCTCTATTGGGATATAGAGAATATTTGTGATTTTGTGTTTATATTGACCGTGTCAAGATTGCATCTCATTATTGGTTATTTCCATCTGTATTGAAGTGAACTATAAAGATAGACAACAACAAACAAAAAGGGTTTCTCCAATTGCCCATTATGAAGCTATTAATAATTATTAGCTATTTGTTTATAATATCTGTAGAGCATTTTCGTCTTAGTTTTGTATTTTTGATCTTTGTTGCTATCCGAACATAACCCAATTCAAGTGGTCACATGACTCGTGTAGGTAATCAAAGATTACGTCACTTGATTTCTTGGTCAAGCGACGAGGTGGTCGCTCACTATTCCTAATATTTTGGAGTGTACCCCATCTGGAATATTTATGAAATTCTACGGGATTATACGCGCCCTCAGGAATCGAAATATCTACGGCTAAACAGAGTTACTCACCCCATATTTGAGACAATTATCAGAAAATGATGATCCACTACCTACACACAGTCCGATAACGTTACCCATCCCAGGTTTGAGACAATTTTTATAGAGGTATAGACTCTTTTCGGACTAAAAAGTGTCCCGCATTTTGTGCAAACCAATCTGATCGGCGGGTTTATTACTTGAAATACTGGATTTCCATCAGTTAAGACAGGATGTTCGTATAATTACAAGTTATGGGTATAGACGGCTATATTTATGGGCGTACCAATTAATATCTCAAAGCTATTTCGAATAAATCTTAGATCATAAGTATATTAGTATACTCTCTAAAAACAGGAACCATCTTTTTTGGAAAATTTGCAAAATTTTCGAACCAGAAGATTTACTTAAGTTGTTACTAAAAATGCAAAATCCTAAAATTTCAGTTGAAGGCCTGTTATCTACACTAATTGGACGTGGAGTAGTTAAAAGGTCACATATAAAATAGTTATGCAATGAATATTAAAATAGTCCCGGCATCCGTAGCGTTTTTTCTACTGTATGTGGGTTCATTTGGATTTGAACCGAAGCTTATCGCCATTTAGTCGTCAATTTTAAATTAAGACAAGCGGATACCAATTGTATTTTCCTGATTTTATCTAGACATGCAATACCTCGCAAACCGGAAGTTAGTCTGTAATTTTTGCATAAGTGATACTGTTACTATTTCAATTCAATTACTACAGTTATATGCTCGAAAAATATTGGGGTTCGGCGAGGATTCGAACCAGCGCGTCCTTTGTCTCATGAAAACGGTCAAACCCCTACCATTAGCCCGCACTTTTCAAGCATATACTCGTTTATAGATGAAGAATATCGTATTCAAAATCATCTGACTTCTGTTGGAAACTAGGAGTAAGGGAATTTACCATGCATTATTTATTTCATCATTTTTTGAACATTTTCAGGAAATTTTTTGAAATTTTTTTGAAAATTTCAGGGAATTCAGGGAATTCAGGGAATAAATATATTAATGTACGACCTTATGAATCAGACAGACAAATTTGATCTAGAGAGAAAATAATAAAGAATGTTTATTAATTAAAAGTATTCGTATAGCTAATATAAATGTAAATATCTGAGTGTGACCGAAAAATCGTGGATCAGTTAGGTTAGAATGGTATCCCCACTTCGTGACATTGTTGGACGAAACAAAACATTAAAAAATTTAATTATTCAAATAATGTGTAAATTATTCTAAAGTGGAATTCATTAGTAGTGGAATGTTCGTGGCTCTATCACCATACTATCTCCCTTAGCACAAAGAGCCCGGGATATTTGGGATGAGCTTCAAGTATTTTCAATAAACTGTGCGGTTCTATCAAGTCGTACACAGCCTTGCATAGCACAAAGAAAAAGACAAAAAAACGCTATGTCAAATAATAATTTCGCATCGAGTACCCCCACTTCGATATTAATACGATCGTGTACCCTTATCTGGCATCACATACACAGAAAAATTAAATTAATTCACTCGTAGTTTAACAAATGTTCTTTTTTCGTTTCTTTTTTTCCAAAATAAATTAAAAAATAACGTGAACACGGAATAATTGTTGCTCGTCATGGACCGTCAAAATTGAAAATTTACGCCAAACTTTTTGTAACAAAATTTGTAAATATGCTTAAATTGTTGGAAATTGTGTTTTAGTTTTTGAGGGCTCAATTGCGCCTTTCGTAACAGCTCCTAATGTGCGCGTACCTACGGCTAAATGTGATCGTTAATTTTTTTCGGATAATAATTTTTCATTTATGCCATATCCATTGTCAACACAAAGAAAAGATTATTGATGTAAAAGAAGCTTAATGTTAGGTATTCAACAGTTGAATATATCTGTGAGTAAATATTTGCTCTTTTATACCGTTTCTGCTGCCAACATCAAACAATGAAAAGGAACTTACTTTAAAAATCGTCCAAAATCTTCGGCATGAACGTCACATCCGGGCCATTTGCAGACGTTATGTACATACAATGGATGCGACGTATCCATTGCGGGTGGAGGTGAGTCCCTAAAGAGAAGGTTTTTAACTTTGTATGGATACAAATCCACCAGATTGCCGTATAAACCATGCAACATGTCAAAGTGCTAACCGCAACGGTGAAAACGTTCAAGTTGTACAAATGGTGTTTAATCATTGCTGACGATTCCAGTTATATTAATTCAACGATGGCTATGCCATTTTGTACAACCTGAAAAAGTGGTTACGTAACGGTTAAAGTGAGCTATATTCTACATCTTCAAACGTGTCCACTATTTGCCGTATGGAATAAAAGTATGGAATAAAAAAGGTTGTGGAAGAGATGTACTAGGACGTTAAGTAATTAGCCTATTATTTATCAGAGGGGGGAGTTGAAGGCTAGATGATTGGCCAATATAATAGTGGTGAATTTACATTTCATTTGCCACCAGAAATTCGCAATGCTATTTGGTGTTGTAGTGAAGAACCTATATTAATATGTGTATCAATGTAATTTAGACAGTATTGGTAATATATTCACTACTATTTCACTAAATAGCATTGCGAAATTATGCTAAACAATTATCTATTTGGGCTTTCCGTTCATCTTACAAATATGTATGCCATCTATTTTGGCTTTATATTCATCTTTCCAACATGTATGTCATCTATCTTGGGGTTATATTAATCTTTCGAGCTGGTCAAAACTTATTTTGGCTTTATATTCACCAATCATACGATATGTTTGGCACACTCCGGGACTCTTGTTAATTCGAAACATCCTTAATATATGGTCGATAGTTAGACAAATTTATTTACGTACCGAAATCGTCAAAAATAATGATCGACTAAAAAATAATAATTAAAATTAATAATGAATAAAATAAATTTTGAAGCTAGATTGAGTTTAACTCACAATATGTACTTGTAAAAAGTGATGCAAAAATATTTTCGCCTATTCAGAAAAATGTCATAGGCGAAAGTGTGTGAAACAGGCATTACTTATTTCCACCGCAGTGCGTCACTCAACCATCAATTGTCCTCTTGGACAATGATAAAAATCAAATTTTCCAATTAGAGTTCACTTGCGTAAACCTTGGAATTTACCTGCAGGGCGATTTCTTTGGCGAAAATCGTGCGCTTGCATCAAACGGTGATTTAGTCCGGTCCATCAGGTCATTCCTTTGATTAACCGGGGAAATGGACTTGTCAGAATCAGCTTTGTGATTGGTTGAAACAGACGTTGGCGTTTGTGGTAGCGGTAGCGTAGGCAAAGTGGGTAAACCCGACAGTAAGTGTGAATGCGCACTCAGACTATTTTGAAGTGATGACTGAATCGAGTGTGGTGAAGGCGATGCACGGCTCGTCTTCTTGTCCTTCATCTGCTGCAGCTGCATCAATTGCTGTTGTTGCTGGCTGGCAAGCAGCTGGTGCTGTAACAGCTGGTGAAACGCTAATGTTTGTTGAAGCATTTGATGGTTTTCTTTCTCCTTTGGCTGCGACGGAAAGCCAAACTGAAGGTTTTTAGTAAAGACATGATAGCGTCGTAATAGACTACAATGACGATGTTCTGTTTTTGTTGCAATGTTGCAGGTAAACAATGTAAAAACAATTAAAAATCCATGTCACTATTTGTGTTTAACCACAAAGCAACAACTTTTCTATATTAACTTCATTATTTTTGTTTATCAAGCACAACATTTAGACTAAAATCTTTTACATTTCCGACGATTGTTTAGGCCTAAAATACGCCAGTTTAACTGTGCACATTACCTTTTTCTGTATGGATGACTCTCTCTCTCTATCTCTCTATTCCTCTCTCCCTATTTTTTCGAAGCAAAGTGAGGTTTATGATCATAATCTGTAGTGAGGTTGACTCCTTTGATGCCCGCCAGTGTCTTAGTGGTGGAGGGGCTTGTTTATTCCTTAGTCGAGCACCACCAAAATAAAAGCGCCAAACACACACAGACACATACACATAAGAGAGAGAGAGAGAGAAGCCAACCTCCCTTCCATATGAAAAAAGACGATCATCACACTAGCGCCATTTTACATTATTTACGGATGAAAGGGTCCTCCGCTTAATTCGTATAACGTGACTCCATATAACTCTATGGGAGTACATGCTTTGAACGTTAAAATTTAGAACAATAAACATCGTCAACCTCCATCTGCGTTAAACGTTCAAATATGTGAATTACAGTGGTTAATTATTGGTTACTAGGGTATCTATAATTCACGTTCATCAAGAACCAGACCAAACAAAACATTTCCGGATTTTTAATAATAAATAATAACAATATCACCGGAAGTGCCGGTTTCAAAACAGTATTGACACAATATGGTATGTTTCTTGCCAGGGAAATGTCATTGAAGTACCCCAAGGTACCCCAATTATAAAACTTCAACTTATTTATAATTTTTTCCCATACCCATAATCATTTTATTAAATTCACATTTTTTATCTTATTTGGCGACTTTGTTTTAGATTCCCAGTAGTACACGTGTGTATAGTCTGTTTGATCTGAATTAGACGTAAAAATAGTGATGATAAAAAACGTTCGTTCCAAAAATGGTCACAGAAATGATGTAAATAACGTTTAAAAGAAAATACACAGTAACCTCCAATTAGGTATTACATAACTTTTGCGACAACATGGACCGGAAGTTTTTTTATCTTCCCTACTTTTACGTCTAATTCATATCAAACAGATTAAATACACGTGTCCTACAGGGAACTATTTGTGCTAAATCTGAGAGACCAACCGCTAAATCTGCACGAATACATTAGTGTTCATGTAAAAATAAGATGATTGGTCTCTCAGATTTGTTCGACCGTAACTTATTACGAAAAAATATCTTAAATTACCTCACTAGACTATATATTTTTCACTAATATGTGTCTAAGTAAAATAATATAAGGTCACTAGAAAACATTTCCAAATACGCGTTTATTAAAAAAATATTCGGGAAAACACGAGCGACGTATTCTCCATCCCTATTGCTAATAGCGTTAAGATAACTGTTCCTTACTTGGGAACACATCGACCAGGAGGTTCATAGAACACTATCTTGACAATTTTTTAGGGTATCTTCACGCCCGGAGTTTGTAGGGAAGTGAACCTAACCTTCCAGTCGAAGTCTAGACTAAAATACTTAGCTTTTTGTAGTCTACAAGCCTCTATATCTCATTAAGTTTCGTCTACAATTCAAATTATACCCTTAGAGTTAAGGGCGATCAGGCATATAACTCGAATTAACTGTTCAATGTAATTGTTATTTATCCCTCAAATAGCATCCGTAAAACATTGTAAGACCTATTTTGTGACCTTAGTAACAATCAAACATCTATTGGTTTTCACCCAGGCACAAAGGTACACGAGATTGAAGCTTTCTCGACAGCATACGACAATGATCTTGTAAATTTGAGACAATAATTTAGAGATATTTTAGCTAACGTCTCATCGCAACAAATAATCACAAAATAAAATAATTAACATATCCTACAAGGAAGTGTTGTTTCTGGTTCCGATTTTGTTATGTAATCTATATAATTTGTCATTTTGACATTCGGAGATCCACAGCACCAAAAAATGAAAAATAAATTGATCTATTCAGTTTTTATTTAGTTTTCTTTTAATATCAGTAAATATGGCCTATATCCATTCTTGGACTATTCATATCCTCCGCAGGGGACAGTCCGAATGGAGGCAGATTGAAGGGTGAAACAACGAGAGACATCATCGAGTCGTAAACGTTGCTTTCGTAAATTACGAAATGGGCAATTTTAGAGATTTTGGATATTGTAACGTGAACTTTTGCATAGGTAAAGTAACCGAGCGGTTCGGCTCGAAAAATAAGGGGCTCATTCTGATATAGGGTAGGTGTAGGAGTTAAGTAACGAAACTTACCATTCGTGGCGACATCATCCTACTCTCTTTCTCTTTAATTTAGATCAGTTTCGAAATAGTTATCGACTGTATATCCGTCTAAACAACTTGTTTTTAATTACTTTCAATTCTATAAAAAGGTCAAAATAAGGGTCTCTCGGACAAAATGTCGGCACATGCAATAAAAGATGCGCGTTTGATCTTTGGTGATGATTATGTTTGGCACGTCATATCTCTCGAACGACTCCTGCGGGACAACTTTTTTCTAAACAAGAAAACAAACAATAATAAATATAAACAGATCAATAAGGAATTTGTTATAGAAATTAGTGATTAAGCCGAAATCGTAATTGACTACAATTAAAGGCAAATAATGTCGATTAAGACGGTTTTAAACACAAATAATAATTAACTCGTGTTCAAATATGAATGAGGTTCAAACCCCTCGTCTAGAGCACGAAATGTCGATGGTTCGAGTCGGATTCCACTCAGATTTTACGTCTAATTCATATCAAACAAATTAAATACGCGTGTATTACAGGTAACTATTTGTGCGTGCGACTAATCTGACGTGATTGGTTCGTCTTTTCAATGTTAGGAACGCCTACGCCATTTTTGATTTTGGAATTAGTACTTTCTCTATTACATGCGTTTTCCGGTCAGTCGGCTACTTTTTTAAGGTTTATTAACGACCAGAATTCATTATAGCTGTCTATAATTACCCCACTACCCTCAGACTGGACGGATAGTCCATTGATAATATATTTCTCTAAATCAAAATTTGTCTTCCGGACTCATAACTAGGATATAAATCGCGTGATATTTCTAGATACTATTTTTGCCGTCAGCCGTATTCGTAATCTGTTGCACGTCTTATCAGCCTATCATATAAATAAGCACAAACTAGATCGGGCCTCGAGGTGGCGGGTGTGGGTATAAACAAGAGCAGTGATGGAAGAAGTACAAAAGTCAAGCTTAACTGTTATTAAGTCAAACCATTGCTTTGAACTGTTAAATATGTCATCATTATATCCCAATTACCGTCCGGGTAACACGGAGAAAATAGTAAGGCAGAGAAGTGGTATTTTATTTTATTTTACTAGATCAAAAGGCTGCCATTTGTTTTCGATTTCTATTTGATAATTCCCAGAAGCCAAGGAAGGACGAAATAGGAAAACAGATTGTCTCTTTCAATCATGTTCGACAAACATATTAAATATAGCGTAGACACTTGCCGAAACTGTTGATGAATACAAAGATATCTCCCAGACACATTTTTGGTTACTTATGACCAGGGACCCTGTTTTTAGCATTTTTAAGGCCTTAGGCGTTGTTGAATGTTTGATTGACCCCCCCATACCCCCCTCGAAATTGGACGCCGGATTTTTTGGGACTATTTTTAGACCGGAAGT
>SCLF01079446.1:0-11337 GCA_004367975.1 Mesochordaeus erythrocephalus
AAAATTAACGTTTTAAAAAAGGTCTGTTTGACCTGGTCGTCTTTAGAGGGAGTTAACTGTACGAACGCGTATAAATTTGGACATTCTGAAAATAGATTCGGAAGCGCAAGAACAAACTCTATGAGACTGGCTAAAAATCGATATACGTTTGTGTGCCACCTAAGAGGTTGGGGCAACTTCGGACAGGTGTGCTGCATAAATTAATGATTGCCCACCAAAACGTCCAATAAAGGAACAAGTTTGAAATGAAACATTTCGAAACGAAAAAAAAGACTATAAATTTATTTATAAATTAAAATACTTGAAAAAGCAAGCAAATTGGTCATGTCGACCGGACAAGTGGGTAGCCACAAAACTTGATATTCAGCATGGAGCAGGAATCCGTGTCTATGTACAGTAAAGTTTGCGCACAAAAATCGTGCGAAACTTAACCTTATATGGTCGTTATGATATATTTCTAGGAATTTAAAAAAACATATGTGATCACTTTTACAAGGATAAGTTTGGTCCAACCCACTAGTGTACTAAAATCAAAGGAGGTATTGTTAAAATAAAATATCAGTAATAATCTAAGACGTGTCTCTTAAAACTGGGCATTGTAAGTGATCAAGCTTGAGTCACAAATTGAAATGCGTCTCGCGTTTTCCTATAAACGAATCACTAAGCACACCGAGACTTTTGTAGGGATATGTCTTCCTTGGCATTTTCACGTAAACTATATACGTTATCCTTTGAAATTTTGCACGACCGCTTTAACGATATTTCCGTTTGGTTATCTCCTTTGGTTTTAGTATATTAGTTGTTTAAACCAAGCCCAACTGCCGCTTACATTAACTGTCGCGAACCGCTAGTTTCATATATTCCACTAATATCCTATTTTCACGTACTGTCGTAAATTTCATCCATGGTTCGTTCCTATAAGCTCAGACCGAAAATAGCCTGGAAGCGAGGTAATAATTTAAATATAAATATATATAATAATATATATAATAATTAGGAATAATTTAGACGGTTTCAATTGGGCCAAACTACCAAACAAAAATACCCAATTTTCTAGTAGGAAAAATAGCTAGAGCTCACTGCGCCACCACACGCTTCAATATTTTTTTTATTCCAATGTGATTGGCGCATCAATAGTGCGCCCGATTTGTTTTCGATAGTTTTCCCCTACCGAGGAGATGCCGAGTTGAAAATCTAAGTCTGAATCTTAAATCTAATAAATTGAGCTCTAGGTATCCAACACAATGCTAACGATCTCTGTTAGAAAGTGATTTTCGGGTAACTATAAAAAATCGTTTGTCCATATTTTTTCGAATTTGTTTCGAGTTTTATACGATGGTTCATAATGGTCTCCATAGAATCCAATCCACTTTGGTCAGAAAATATCATTTTGAGACGATTCATCCAGCTTTCCGTTGGGCATAATTAATTATTGCACCCAATCCAACATTTGTCGAGCTAGAGGAAGAAATAAGTTAATATATTATTTGTTATCAGCGCGCGTTAACTTGCGCTGTGCTTTGACCATTTATCACCAGGCAAAGTATAGGAACAATAAATAAAATCCGAACTGAATTGGATAAATCCTATCAATAATGGAATCCTTATGAATAATGCATGTTGCAATACAAACGACGTGCCCGCTCTTTTAACAACATTCATCTATTTTTTAACCCATAGGTGACAGTATAAATTTGACAATAAATCGTTATTGTCCGTCTAAAGAACTGAAGAAATGGGTCAGGGTTATATGGGGAATTAGGTCACTGTCGACAAAAACGAACGCACCGCGCTTCAATCGAACTGCTTGTTACTTTTTGAAATTAACAAACGGAGTAAAACTAGGTCATCCATAATTTACAAGGAGGTTCAGTCACGCATTTACTACACTAATATTGCCGTCAGTCAAAGCTAACCAGTCAATTACAGCCACATCGGCGGCGTCGACTTCTCCCTTAATACCGACCCAAAATATAGACGAGAGAGAAAATACCCCAGATCGCGACATGTATACTGAAATTCCAGTGCGAAATCAGAATTAGGGCTGAAATTGGTTGCCATTAAAAATGGTGGATTTTTCGGGTTTTTTTGGCCTCGCTTTGCGAACATTGCACGAAACGTTGCACGAACATTGCACGAAATCAATCCCAAGTGCGTGTTCATCTGAAAAATATTTCAGGGTTGTCAAACAAACGAAGGTATGTTGATTCGGCACGACTTGGCCGTAGGGCGGTTTTCGTAGTGTATTACGCCGTGGATTGATGATGGTGGAGGAGCATAATTCTGCTTGCCGCTCCGTCCTTCTGCGCACTCGCAGTCTTGCTACGTGAGTCAGTCTGGCTATGATCTGAGAGAGAAAGAGAGCGACGAAAACAAGCAAACAAATCCCGATGATTCGTTAGCAAAAGCATAAAGAGAAAATAGGCCCAGATGGCCCTTTCGGCGGCCTATGTGGCTGTTATCACGATTTTATGCCTCGAAGTGGTCGTCATACTAGGTCTCCTATCTTTTCTCTTCAAGAAACCGTCTGACTCCGGTAAGGGTGTAACTATTGAGCGATACAAAATGTCTTTAAATATACATTAATATCTTGAGAATTGGCGCTGGGAAACATGCTGGGAACGCCTTCAATTTTGGGCGGGTTTATAATTAATTTTGTTGTTTATTTCAATCTGAGACCTGAAATGGTAAAAATGGTAAAAAAAAAGTGGGGGTGGTAAAAATGTTTTATTTGGAACAAAAAAATGATAAACAGAATAATAATATCAGACGCTGATAATTGATAATAGACAGTCATAATCCTCAGGATTAGTGATACTTTATTCCGTACAACTTATATAACTATAGAATATGGTGCACATTATTATATATAAAATAACCATAATAATATAGGAAAAATAATAAAAAGTCCTTGCAAAATAAATATAATAATAATATATAACCGTAATATTGGTAAATACTAATCGGAATAAATTTAAATTTCTGTATAATTATTCGAGTCTGTTATAAAAGGAGCTGTCGAAATTTGACTTTTTCGAGTTACATTGATACTAGTCCAAGAACTTTCGGTTCTTCAGACAAATAGTCATGTCCAGACATGAGTGGAACATAAACATAATCTGTTTTATGAACAAGTTCGAAACATCGTTCGCCCGTTATCTTGACATCTGTAATCGCAAAACCGTCAGATTGTCTACATAACGGAACATCTCTAAGCTGCAAAAGTACCGAATCATTAACCAATCAATCAAGATCTAACTATTTATACCACCTGGGACAAAATATTTAGCGTTCAATAAATAATTTTAGACACTTATAGTGTCTCGCTCTAAAAACTTGTCAATAAATCCTGGCCATATGGATGACTCGGATGATTGAAATGATTCATCATATTTTTATGATAACGCTTACCACAGCATCAATGCCGTTTTCGATATTGGGCAGATTAGGTCTGACCAGACTTAGAGGGCCTCCGATTGGTCGAGGGAAGTACGAGTGAATCATTTCGATAGAATGAAGAGAGGGACCGAGGGAGCATTTTTTCCCCACATTTTTTTTTTCGTTTTTTAAAATCAAAAATACAAAAACGGTGACGTCTCAATGGAATAAACAACTTTGACGTACGGACGACGGAACGTAGGGAACACTTACCGAGAATCATCTGGCCAGGAGACAAGAGGGGGCGGGGTCTAAAAATACAGTACTCACTTGAGATTACCGAAAAAAATGTTCAAACAAATTCGTCGAAAATTTCGGAAAAAATTTACCACTTCGAATTCAGGTAGCCCGCTGAAGCCCGATGCGGAAAATGTCAGAATCACGTTTACGGAGGAACAGGAGGAGCCGAAGGGGCCCTGGTTTTCTAAGTTGGCCCGTCTATTACTTCCGCATATGCTCTAAGTATTGTAAATATGCATTAAAAGGACAACCGAAAAATTGGTTTTGATCGCTGCGCAACCGCGGTTAGGTAATGATAGAAAACCACGCAAAGGAACCGAGCGAAACCAACCAGGTTTATATAATAGATTATGTAAATGATGGGGATGAAGCAGAAGACATTCCAGCAATACAAGAGGTCACGCCGCCCCCGCCCGAACCGGCCACATTTGGAGGACTTATCAGTGATCGGATAAAGCTACCCGAGCGGCGTATTTCTTCCTCGTCAAGGCACCCGATGTTGCATTATAATTATGTTTAATAATTATTAAGATTTAAAATATATAAAAGCGTAGGTTACGCTAGAATTCAATTTGGTTTAACCAGAAGTACTGAAAAATGACGCACGAACAAGTTATTTTTATCCTGTTAACCCGTGAGCGTTTGGGTTTCGGTCAAGCTTTCCAGTATTTAGGCCCCTTTTCAGGGTGGAAACATCTCAAGGAACACTGAAAGTTCACGTCTGTCGGTAAGGTTAACCTGTGGTAGTATTATGGCTCGACTAAATGGATGAAATAATTAAATAGTTAAATGATTAAATCTTTACTATGGGTTTCGGTTAATATTTAGCCAAAGTGGTTTCTGTCCCAATTTTCTACTCAAGTTTCGTGTCAATTTTTATGAAACACTATATTAAAGAAATGAATTTTTCTAATTTATTAACCACACCTCCTCACTTACTTGAAACGGCTAGGACGAATAGGCAGCCTCCAACCCACGCATATTACTGCCACTTTTTAGGAACTCGCCGTAATATAAATTTAATACGTATTTATTATTACTGTTAACTTTTATCATTTTGTAGAGATAGAGATTGTTCGTAGAAATAGTTTAAAAAATAACATAAAACGTACTTCCTCTTCATTACATTTTAGTATGCTTTCATTTTGGTTTAAAACTTTTTTATTGCTTTGTGGGGATGGTTCTACCCGTCTGCTCCAATTTGTTTTTTTTTTGACGAACTCTCGTGAAACTCATTATCACAGTTCTAGATCTCTATTTCCGTGTGTTGATTACGGGTATAAGGGCTAGTTTGCATAGACAATTTTCTAAATAGTTACTAACAGTTAAGCTGTTTCGGTCAAATTTGGTTATTATTGACCGTATGGGGTATAGTTACTACGGTATTATAAGTACTTATGGGTTTATTTACAATAGCCGCCAACGCAATTTACTATTATTCCGTATAACTGTCGACTTATTTATCAGAATTTGTACTTTTATATCTCATATTCTTCCGTTCATATCCCTCTGCCTCTGTACCAAACGTGCGCGTATTCTTCCTACGGAAATTTGGGGTTGATTTGGTGCCGGGTTTTCCCTATAACTCATTTATCATAATTCGTTGTTCGACTCATCTTCCTCTACCTCTGTACCAAATCTGGCTTATCCGAAACAAAAATAATACTAATTCTCGAAGATTACTCATTTGACACAAAATAATGCTTCGTTTTTCTTTAAAAAGTTTAGTTATGATTATTGAGAGTTACGTACCATTATATACGCTTACATTTTTTTGGTCGGATAAATATCGACAGGGAAGTATTTGTCCAGTTTTGTTTCCACAATTTCCGGATTTTTCGTTTTTTGCGTTTTCTTCCGGTCAATGTTTTCCTAACTAAGACACAGCTGTCTTAAATTGTAAAAACTGAATTTTATAAAGTGTCCTTTTCTAAGTTCCTTTAGGTATTCAATTATTTTGAAGATACTTTTCCACAAGAGATCGTCTCGTGCAACAACTTGGTGTGAATCCCGATTTGGGAAAAGGCCGCGGATTTCAAGAATTGAGCTAAAATATACGAGATTGAAATCGATTCAATTCATAGGGCCCTGGAAAAAGAAAGATATAGATTAATTTATGCACGCAAAGTGCGATAGTGCTGGTTTAAAATAGACAAAACTTTCCTCTGATAAAAATTCTGCAGGGCAACAAATCTACGGGGATATCCTGATCTAGACTAGCTAAATTGGAGTAAAACGCTAAAAACGGTGGTCATGGATAACTTATCACAAAATACGAGGAGGAGTTAATTCTTATTAAGGTTAAGACTTTATTAGTTAAGACCAGATAAAATTAAGACTTACTCGCGTCAGCTTCATCGTAGATTAAGACTAAGTATAGAGCATGAAAGGTGGCGATAAATATAGATAATATGCAACACTTGTAGCGTAATTGGAAAATATGACTCGACGATCCGATTCACGGAGGAGTTAATTACCATGTTAATTCAATATTATCATTTGACTTGATGTTCTAAATTAATGAGTTTACGATGGTTTTCTATTACAAAACCCGCTAGATACAATTTGAACATAAGACCCAGAACATCCCATAAATAAAATAGACATTATATTTGTTAGTGTTACAAATCGACAAAATTGCAAACCGTAAGCAGCTCTAATTTTCTCTGCCTTATCGCCTCTCTTCAGTTCAATTTAATCACAATTTTCCTACACTTTTCTTGCAGTATATTACCAATGATTCAGTATTTTATATTTTTTACAATTCAAAATTTCTTTTTTTGCTGGTGTAAAACTTCTAAGTTTTCTAATTCTTTATAATTTGTCATTTTAATAGCACGTGGGGTATTGGGCGCCAAATATGGCTAAATTATATTCCCCGTCTGTTTTATCCCCACGGTGTATAATTTATATTTTTCTTCAATTTACGCTAAATTTATGTTTGATTTATTGTTTAATCCCGAATCCCCAAATAATTGACAAAACGGTTTAGAAAACATTTCTCGCTTCATCTCACTCCTGGATCCCCCTTTTACACTTTTCGGACGAAACTTTTTATTCAAAACTTGCCCGAGTTTGGACACTATTTTCGGAGACTCGACCGTGTCGAGGGTTATGCAAAAACTTTTCGCCATTTGAAGAAAATGCCAAACGAAGTTTATCTAAACCTGAAAGAAAAAGAAATCCTTGAGCATTAGAGTAATTCGAATGGCAGTCTAAGTACGATTTCCCAAACATCGTAGTACGATCTCGTAATATTTTTATATTCATGGTTGTCCAAGACTACTTGTAGATCAGGGCTATTGTCGCATTTTGAAAATTGAGCTCAGAACTCTGACTCTGGACCCGGAAACTGTGAACTTTGTCAAAACAATTCTTATTTCTCAAGGAACTTGGACTCGCAATATGTCAGGAAATGCTGGACCATACCGACTTAAATACGTCGGCTAAGTATGTTCAAGAATTAACAAATGAAGTTGTGCGAAAATGTAGGGATGATATATACATGTTTAAAAGTTTATTTCCAAAATTCGCTTATGTTTAACTTATTTCACTTATAAGAATCTTTAGAAAAATAGAAAGAATAAAGACAATTGATGACCAAAGAACAGAAAGAATTACCGGAATTTTCCCTACTGCAATTGATAGGTGAAGAAAAGTATGTAAACGGCGTGGTTCGTTTGCGTGAACCATTTGTGAAGCCAAAAAGCAGTCTAAACTTACCTTCTTTACTAGCCCTCAATTGGCACAATTTTCAGAACAGTCACCTGAGAAGGGACGTATGCCTGATGAGGGACAATTTTTTAGAAAGTTTAGTGTCCCAACTCATGGTCGTCGACTGTACTACGCTTTGAGACAAATTTTTATGTAAGGAAGTTTATGATGCCTTAAACATTTCTTACGCTAATACTTCTGTTCCCCTATACTTATGTTCATGTATTATAGAAGGTAAATAATTGGTAGCAGACGTAGTAAGTTATGATAGTAGATTTAGTGGATAAGGTTAGTACGGTTATTATATTTCTTTGTTATTATTGTTGTTACAGTTATTATACTTCTTAAAATTATTATAGTTGTTTCAGTTATTATAGTTGTTAAAGTTTTTATAGTAATTTCAGTTATTATAGATGTGAGTAAACAATTGCTGTTAATTTTTACTTATCTTAAATAGCTTACATATATTCATTGTAGAATTCTAACTGTAAACAACTATAATAACTGTAATAACTATAATAATTTTAAGAAGTATAATAACTGTAACAACAATAATAACTAAGAAATATAATAACTGTAATAACCTTATCCACCAAATCTACTATCATAAAATTTGTGCGCACATTTCAAAAACGGTTCTTATCGCGGAACTTTCGCCGAAGTAAATGCAAAACTGTACTAATCTTAAAAACAGTGAAGAAGTGCTGCGTGTACCCTTTTAATAGTTCATGTTTGCACTGATAGTCGGCTCGTAGTGTTTTTGGCGTGCTAATCACCCATTTAACTCGCTACTGTGTAATATTTATTCCAACTGAGCGTGGAAGTATAAACAAAAATTAATGTAGAAGAATGTAAAATTTGACACCCGTGTGATAGCTCATATTAATTTCGTCGCTTTGTTAGTCTTCGACCCTCACATTTTCTCTGAATATTCTGGATTTACGGCTATCTAAGTTTTGGTTCATCTTTTATTAATTTGGTTGGTGGAATTTTAATTGCAATAATCACCTTGTCGACGCACGGATTATTTTAGCGGATTTCTCTGTTCTCGAGATCAGTCACGGGTTTTTCTTTTATGGGCCGATTTTTTCAAGTTATTGGGAATCAGTAAAATCAAGGTCCCGCTTAATAGATAAGGTCCATATTTCAGTGTTCACTTAACTATTGATCGATCGATATCTTGACCAATTTTCGACGGAAAATTTCGAATTTTCAATTTTTAGATCAACATTTTCTAAGCCCTTAAAAACGCTAAAAATAGAGTGAACCAATATGGTGTATCAACCATTGCGAATTGTCATCCTTGTTTGAATAACCTGGTGATCTCAGTGACTATTGAAATAGCGGTTTGTAGCTGCTTTCATATTTCAACTTCGTACATTTCTAGCTGATTGTGTTCACTATCGGCCATTTCGGGTGAAGACCATGGAATTTTACTAGTTTTTCGGTGGGACTTCGCGTCGAAAGATTCTCGCAAACGTGATATAAGTGGGAAATATGATAAGAACCGAACTCCCGTGCACCTTGATCTAAATAAATTTTGGATATTATCACTTGTATAAGTATGCCTAAACCCCCTAAATATCCCCCAGACAATTTGTGCTCATAGTCTCGCATTTGCATTTAATAGAGTCCTACTGAATTGTTTATGGCTTTTTTATGCTTTAGCATAAAAATATGTTGCTCCCATAGAGATAAAAAAAACGTCGGAGTGATATCCTAAATGTTCGGTCAGAAAAAACACCTGGCATAAATGTATGGGGTGCGTAGCTCAGAGGTAAGAGCATTCGGCTAGATACGGAAAGGATTCGGTTTCGAGTCCCGCCGGAAGCCCATATTTTCTGGGACATAACAATTGCAACTGTTATTGCAGCTCTTATTCAAGCACGCTGGGACAGATAAGTATGGCTGTTTTCATTGAGTCGACGTACGCTCTTTAGCTAATGCGTGACCTACTCTAACATTTGAGAAATATGGACTTCCGATGTTACGGGTCCACTGCCGATTATACTTTCCGTTCTGAAGTAGTTCATAAACGTCGTCAGCACGCCAATTTTAGAAGGCTTAGGGGTCCAATTCTACAATAATTATAACTAATTATACGGTGGTAAAACACCTATGGCTTACATTATGCAGCGCAGGAAATTGGCTTTACTTTCCTACCTTCATCTCAGTCAATCAACACGTTAATTGGCCAAGACACTGGAAGGGCTAAAATTTTATGCTACGTGGTGCAATTCTTAAATTAGATTCTATATCCATAAAGGACAGGTGTTACTCTTTAGTAAATTCAATTAATTCCAACTAATTTTTGCACAATAAATAATACTCCTGTATAGAAACAATTGTCTAGAAAAACACAACTGCAAATATAAAACACTAAACACCCCTTCCCTAGTCTCAAAGACACTTTACTAAATATTGTTATCCTATAACTCGCACCCTTCCTGCTCTAGTGACTGACTCAATTTGTTCTATGATACATATTGATAATTACGTACTCTTACGTATGTCTATTTCTTATTTTTCAGAATTCCTGGTCGAAACTTATCCTAATATGCATTGTTTGAACTATACTGTACTAAAACAAAAATAAGTATTTTCAAAGGATGCATACCGTTAGATCGGCAATGAATAAATCCTTAATTGTGCTAAACTTCAATAATATATAAGTTCCGGGAAAAACGGAATTTTTTCGCTCGACCGATTTTTTTTTCGATCGTAATTTGAGCGGCTGATATCTACTGGATAAATTCTAAAAAATCAATTTCTTAATAGTTCGTTTCTGAAGTACCTCCAGGTACCCACATGTTTTGAATATGTTTTTCAAGCAACAATTTTGTATGATTCCCAAAGTATTTCCGGTTTTTACCCTCCCGAATTTACGGCCTGATCAAGGGTCATATTTGTTTAAATACACAGAATCTAGCGTAGATGGTTGCGTGTTTACTTAAAATTTTGCGAATGAAAATTTATGTTATTATTCTCTATATCCGAAAAGGGTATCGGGTGGCGGTTTTGAGTCAATTAGATTTTTACCACTTTCATAAGCCTACATTTAGGCATTTAGACACTTCAAATTCAAACCATTAGGTTACCAAAATGTCCGCTATAGCCTGTTATGCATTTTGGGCATTGAATGTTTTCTACCTGCAGTGTTTAAATGCCTAAATGTAAACTTAGGAAGTGGTAAAATCTAATTGGCTCAAAAGCGCCACGCGATACCAATTTGGTATACAATTTTTTAAATAATATTATGTAATTATTATACATATCTCTCAGGCACCTTTGTGGCTAATTTATACCAGGGACCCTGTTTTTAGCGTTTTTAAGGCCTTTGGCGTGGTTGAATGTTTTTTTTAGACCGGAAGTAACACCGGAAGTGACAGCTGAAAACCGGAAGGGGGTTATTTTGAATCGCGAATAACACCAAATTGTTGCCCAAGACGACCTCTAGTGGAAAACTATCATTAAAAAATTTAAGTACCTACAGGTACTTATAAATTGACACTTTAAAAAAAAAGGTTGTTTACCTCTTAAGAAAGCTGTGTCTAAGATTGGAAAACACCGAGCAGGATGCCTGCCTGAAATTTTATTGCGCAAATTTTAGGGTACCTACCAACCACGAATTTTGACCGGAAGTGGACGCAAAAAACAAAAAAATACGAAAATTGCGGAAAAAACTGGACAACTGATTCCCAGAAGCATCCCCAGTGGCTTCCATTGTTGGGGAAGAGTTACGTAACTCTCAATATTCGCACGTAAACATTTTGAGAATAGCGAAAGAACATTTGAAGGGGTTTATCAATCTTGCTATATATAATATTAACGAAATGCGTAGGCCGAATACAGCGAGATTTGATACAGAACAATATGAGACAAAAATAAACGAATTCTGATAATGGGTTCGATAGTTAGAGGGAAGCCCAAAGTTTCCCAAAGATG
>SCLF01079557.1:0-11336 GCA_004367975.1 Mesochordaeus erythrocephalus
GAAATATCAGTTCCAACTGAAGCATCTGGTATAATTTCAGTTCGCTTAAGTAACCTTATATTGCGAATATTCCTGGGGAAAAGTTTCCCAGTATTCTTATCCTTCAACAAATAAGTGTTAATCGATATCTTTTTTTGAACATGGACTGGTCCAGCAAAAGCGGAGAAGAATTTTTGACCACTTATCTTAGGTTTATAAAACAAGACGGAATCACCAATATTCAATTCAATATTTTTACCTTTGTCTAAAGCTAAAAGTTTATTATATCTTGCACGCTGAAATTTTAACAAAGATGGATACAACATTTCAAAATATTTATTTACTTCAGACGTCCAACTGCTATTTTTTTAGACAAAATATCCGTATTTACAGTAGTGATAGGAAAATATAATGGTCTACAATAACAGGCTTCAGTTGGCGTTAAGCCGTCTAGGTGACTTCGAGGTAAATTATTCAAATGAAATAAAATTAGCGAAACTTTATCTGGCCAATTCTTCTGACCGTTATTTTCCAACAACGGTGATTTCGTTCTGCAATATTAGCTTGGCTATTATAAGAAGAAGTTCTTATACAATTAATTTTAAGCTTTTTTGAAATGTTACTTAAAATCTGCCCCATAAATTCACCAACATTCACCAACCATACTAATTTTAAGCTGATCATAATTACCCATATCTGCATGTGTTAAGATTTCGCAAGCATTTTCGCTAGATTCGGTGTCATTCAGACCATTTAAGGCCACAGCTATTTTATCAGCATCGGAAGTAATATTATATGCAGTACAGTAGCGTTCGACACTTTTGAAAAAAATGTTCCAGAACTTTGACAAAAATGATTCTTAACGGTATTCTGCTTCAATGGATAATCACTAATAGGAAACTCCGAATTTTCACCCGGATTATGCAAAGTCAAAGTATTAGCAGAGTCAGATTTAAAATAATAAGATTTCGTATTTTCGGCTCTGTCAAACATAGAATCATGCGTCATGATTGCATCGATTTATTATATTTTCGTTTTATTCTGCATCGTAGCTTCCGAGAATACATTTCAGCTCCGGTGAAGTCAAATTGGTGAAGTTTTTTGAATATTTCACTCATCATACGTATTTATCGTCGTCACCAAAATGTGCTATGATTATAAACACAATTTAAAAACTACTAAACGTTTTTAAAAAAATCCAACTCGCGATTATCGAAAAATCTATCTGACCGGCGCAATTTGATTTTGAGCAGCCAAGATGGACGACAAATTGGCTCAGCTAGACCAATACACAAAAATGTATCTGACCGGGCAATTAAATTTTGAGCAGCACAAATGGACGACAAATTGCCTCGGTTAGACCAATGCACAAAATCAAAGGGAAAGGCGTAGCACATAGGTTTAGAACGAATAATCGGAGTACATTTTCGATACTTTTATTGGATGCCTTGGGGTCTACTTAATCTACTTCAATTTAGTTCGGTGGGCTATCATACCACTATGAGTTAACATTTACCTTTTTTAAAAGGTCTTTTTCACGTTTTGTCGTTAGAGGACGCAGTATAATTTTGGATAGTCGGAGAACAGATTCTGAACCGCAAGAAAAAACTATCAGAAAGTCTCGCTAACTGATCACTTGTTAACTAAATGTTAGGGGGGCACACTTAACACATGTGTTTTTGCAATAGGGTTATATAGTAAATAAATTTTGTTCCTCAACGAGTTATTTTATAAAACATTTTTCTACTAATGCTATTATAATGTCCAATGTTTCAGGAACGCTTTCGCGAACATATTCGGTCTAGAAATCCTCCCAAAAAATCTGATCTAGTATCAATAAATTTGATTAAATTCGTCATGCTTTGACAATTTTTCCATCAGGTATTGCGGTTTTTGCTCAAAGCGATTCCAATCCAAGCGGTCAATGCTTAATCACCGTCAATCCCGATCGCATATCAAACGTGAATCTGATCACATTTCACGTGGAAAACAAAAAGGAATTATTTCAAGAACTCTAGCTCTCGACCCCTAATAGGAAGAACATTAATATGGGTCGCACTGAATTAGACTACCAGAAATACAAGATTTAACTCCCGAAGGGACTACAAAGAGCACAAACGGGTTGCTAAATTGGAGAGCAAAATTAAGCTTATAGGGTGTCAGGTTCTAATTGCGCTATTTACAGAGATGTTGGAGAAATTGTCCGATCGTAGGCGGAATTTTTAAATCTCCCAACCCGGTCGCTATACCCCTATCTAATAGACTATCGATATGAGTAACGATAGTGTAAACGAGTAGATCATGTTCGTTTGCGATTTTCTAGAGAAGCATACATTGCATTTCTCTGAAATTTCACACGAATAAAAACTGCCATTGTCGATCTAATGGTCTTTATATTTTCAAAATACGTCCTCGAATTTTGCCACAATAGTAGTTTTAGTCCAAAAACTTTGATTTTAATGAAATTCAAACATTCTGTTAAACAATTTAAATATGTAATATAATATGCCCAAGATAGGTACAAACCTTGTATATCGCTGACCATTTAGTTTTCAATCGTCTTCCAAGGCTGTTACATATAGGACATAAGTTGCCTGGGTGGTATCACAATAAGATCAATTCTAGACTTTTAGGATATAAGGTATTTAGGTATGCTTCATTAGTTTTTCAACTGTTAAAATAAAAGGTGTATGCGAGTTAACTTTTAATAAATAATGGTCAAATGCTTCATTGCCTGAAGTTGTATCCCAATTACCATACAGGTAACAAATGGAGACGCGTATTAAATACTCAGCGAGCCAAGTCTGGTACATTAGCTAAAACTAAGTGTAAGTATTATTGGCAAAATGGCATTAAAGTTACTCGGTGTAACTAATCAAGCTGTTCACTTCCTCACTATTTCTTATCTAATAGAGATTGGGAGCTAATGACAGCCCTGTTCGAACTTGCGATTTAGTAAAATTTAAATCTACCAGACTTGGTTCGCTGAGTATTTACTACGCGTCTCCATTTTTTACTCAGATGGTAACTGGGATATGTTACCTGTATATATATGTAATACAGTTCGTACGCCCCATAGTGACGCTTTCGCAACTCCAAACAGGTACTGGGATCATCGTCAGGCCTTTTTAGGACGTAGAAATGATTTTATGATACAAATGTCGAACATATACAGTATGGGAACATCCTGTATACAGTATACAGTGGAGCACATGAGGTATAATTTATGGTTGGAAATAATTCGTTGATAAGAACTGGCACATGTACCGGCTCCGCCAACTCGAGCATTTCGGGCTCTTCGACTTCAGCGATAACACCATTGCTTAGTGGATGGCTCGGTTCATCTGGGTCGCCATCGAGGAACAGACGGACCTGACTTTCTTCCATCTCGTGTTAGCGCCTATTCTGAAGCCTGAAGATTGTGGCGATATTATTTTTTTCACTGCAGTTTCGTTAAATTCGTTGTAACCAGCTATCTTCCAGTAGGCTTGCACCAATGGTTTTGATTGACTGGTCATTATATCCGCCAATGTTTTGCATCGGTCTGCACGTGACGACATACAGTCAAATCGTACTTGGTAATTACGGAGGGATGATGTTTTTCTCTCCATTGTCGTTTGGTAGAATACCACATCCTCGAGTTGTAAATATGACAACGTCAATTTTATGACCGGAATAATTATCCAACAATACTAGGACGATTTCTTCGTCCACCATTTGGGGGTTAAATTTGGTGTTAATTTTTGTGAATTTAGACTGAGTAACCCATTCGCTGGTATTTTCGTAGAAATAGAATTTTTCGTCGGATTTGTACCGGTAGTCACTGCCTTTATACTCCCAAATTGTCCGATTGTTTTTTAAACGCCTGTTTAAATGTTTGCCCACAAGTATCGGATTTCGAACTTCCCCATCCATATTTATAAATGCGCCCATTGTTAAGATTTTTTTTGTCATCACCCTTTGACCTCACTCTTCAGTTTCTGGAGTTATTATTGAATAATATCCAAATAAATCCATTAGTATTGCGCTCTCGTCAAACTTATAATGACGATCGGGAGAATATTCGTTGAATGCAGACGATAACCTTGCTCTTTCAGTCTCCACTTCCCTATTTTCAACCTTTTTTTAACCACAAATGTTTTTGTATTTCATCCCTCGTGCTTTTTTAAAGGTGTGCCACCATTTGACGGAAAATGTATAATGGGATTGTCCATGTATTTATCCAACTGTTGTAGTGCCTGTGCCAAGTTTTGTGCAGTGTCAAAACCGCCGGATAATTAGTAAGTTTTGATTAAATTTGACATAGATATATTTGCGAACTAAGTTTTAGTCATTGGTCCCCGTCAGTATTGGGATCATTACAAATTTTGCTAAAAACTATTGGGATCGGCAGTATTGGGCGTAGGTACTGTAATATATAATATGTGTAGATAGATCTATAATTTAGGGTCGACTTCCGAATAAATGATGAAATCTTAATGCTGAATGACAGACTTCTGAAGCGCATCAATCATGATCAGTTGATTGATATTATAAAACAAAGCTCACTATTACAAATACGAACGTTGCCAATTCTAAAATGGAGGGCAATATTACTGAAATCCGATGGTACCGGGTTCGGATTTGGTATACGCGGTGGCAGAGTAAGTTAATATTCAGGGTGTAAACGTAGGGCGGAGAATTATACGCTCAAACGTCGTTTTTTTTTAAATATGGATACTGACTACAGAAAGATCATAAGGAATTCGTTGATTAGAATTTATTATACAACACCCGAAATTCTGGATATTTATATTTTCACATTTTGCAAGGCAGTTAAAAGTGGGTCAGTATTCTCCATGATGACTATACAAATATATAGACAACGCGGTTTTTATAACCAAAAACTTGTGAAAACAAGTTTAAAACAATTTTCGCCTGTCGTCGTTGCAAAAGTACATTACCAGCTAACGCACACAGATACGAAAAATTGGCAAGATCCGCAAATATTTTAGTTCTTTCTAAAAATATTTGCGTTTTGAAAAAAAAAACTGGGTTACACATTTGGCTAAATTATGCATCTAATTCGTTGTCATTTGTTAAACAGCAGTACTTTGCAGGTCAACAAGATCGTCACCTAACTTTGCCCGTCCGTATGCGTGAGCTGGAGGTATACATTGATCTCGTTGGTTAACTACTGAACGGTTTCAAGTGGTTCAAAATATTTGCACAAGGTATCACGCAAATATGATTTTCCTAGTCATATTCTCGATACAATTTTTCACTTGCTTTATAATAGTCTCCGTACAGTTTCTCAATATGTGTTTTAATTTCGGTTTTCATCTGTTTTAATTCTGAACATACTGAAGTTTGATTGGGTGACACACCCCATCCCGTGAAATGGGAAATGGTAGCCTAACCGGACTCAGTATTTATTATAGTTATTTTTCCTACGGTTCCGAATGTATTATTATACGTCGTCGTAGAGTTAACACCTCTAAAGGCAACGCGAAAAAGACCTTTTCTGAAAAAATGTTAATTTTAGGTCGTTAAATTCAATTTTGTCCATTTTTGAACAATGTGATTTCAAGGTCCATAGCTTTAAAACAAAAAATCCGAGTGTGTTTTGAGTGATTTTATTGCATGTCCTGGGTCTACTTAATCTAATACACTTTAGGTCGGTGACTTGCTATACGCCAGGAGTTAAAATTAACGTTCTGTCTTTAGGGGGGGTTAACTGTACGACCCCGTATACTTTTGGATATTCTAAGAACAGACTCAGAACCGTAAGGAAAAACTCCATAAGACTCACTAAGTCTGATTAGGTTATCAGTTGTTGCCCTTGACCCCTTAGGAGCGGGGCAGTTTTGACAGCGGTGTTCCAGTGGCTATAACTTCATAATGGGCTAGGAATTCGTGGTCAATCCTATGAGAATAAATGTAGCCGACATCGGTGCGCGTGAATGAGACCAATTTCCGGGGTAATCAAACATTTTAAAATATCGTGAAATTTTATGGCAATTAGAATGCAAAAATTTGATTTCGGGAAGTATGTCCGATTGAGGGTTTATGCCGAAGGTGGGCTTATTCGACGCGTCATGAATCCAGCTTCAATTCTCCCAATGCTCTCTAACAATTCGACTCGAAGCAACTGCGTAAAAACTATCGTTCAGGACGCTTAAAGTCAATTTTGTCTATTTTGGACAATTTAGATCGGTGAGCTGCCATGCCCCACTTGTTAAAATGAACATTTTTCCAAAAAAGTGTCTTTTTCACGTTCTGTCTTTAGAGGGGGTTAAATCTACGGCGGCGTATAAGTTTGCATATTCTGAGAACAGATTGCCTATAAGACACACTAAGTCAGATTAAGTTATCATTTCCAACTTCAAGGGTGGGGTCGATATTGACAGGGGTGTGAGAGTACGGAGTCTATGACTCCTCAAGTGAGTATTGCATGGCTAATCCGACAAACTTGTAAACGTTATATACGATGTTTAAACATTGTAAATATTTGTGCCTTCGGGCTATAATTTATTTAAAATTTAAATGCTCAATGATTTTCATACTCCATGAAAATAGCAGCCGCTTGTGGCTGGAGACAAATGATTATGTTTCATAGACCAATCTGATGAAGCGAAGACAACAAAACTACCGTGGCTAGATGGTTATAAAGTATTGAAAACAAATGGCGTTGCGTGCCAGTTGTTTAACGTGAAAAGTGGAGACGCCGATTGGGTCCACAGAGTTCACATGAAAAAAATAATTTCCCGTAGTCATCACTAAGGTAGTAACCATGTCTTCTCCAACAAAGGGAAAACCAACATATACCTTATTTAAAGCACCGACACGGTCGTCGTCTCGGGTAAGGAGGCAGCCGGATCGAAGAATTTCCAATGGAATGAAAACCTTTCGTGCATCAATGTGTCCAAAAGTCTACTGCCAGGCTGGGACCCGAAAAGGTTACATATTGTTCGAAATTTATAATAATTATATTTGTGGAACTGCTGCTACCGTCGGATTGTCCAGACACAGCAATGCGACACAATGATGAAACAAAAATATTATATATTAAATTATCTGTTACAGCCCGTCTGTATTTTACGCCCAAAAATATAGGAAGGATGTAAACATTATGTGTTTAAATGTTGAATATATTTGTGCCCTCGGCCTATAATTTATTTAAAATTTAAATGCTCTATTTCCGAGCCTGTTCAAGACACGTTTGGAAACACCTTTTTGAAATAAAATATATACACATATTTTTGGCATTATTAACCCAGGGGGATCGCAGGAAGAGAGTAAACCACCAAACTTTACCGGATATTTTGCTATACATTGTGCGACCAATTTAAACCGTTTGAAACCATTGAGATGAAAGTGCCAATAGGACAATTTTCATACTATCTTACTAGACTTAAATTTTAAACTTATACTATCTACACGAGACTGACACCATAGGTTTACTTGGAATACAGCTTTCTATTATCAACAATTCTATGCCTCAAAAATGGTACTGTAATAACAAAAATGTTATACATAATTGAATAAGGCTGTAAAACAGGTGAACGATATTGCATCAAATGTTTACACCCTAATCGTTTTATGTGTTTAATTGTCATTATTCGTCATTTTTAGGAATATAACCTTCCCCTGTATATATTACGTATGATCGAAGGCGGACCTGCTCATAAGTCCAGTTTAATTCAAGTTGGTGACGTTATCGAAGTGATAAATGGTCAAAATATCGGTAATTTGAAACAAAAATCGTTTTTTTTTATTTAAATATTATTATTAATATTATTAAATATATTATTATAATATTAGTGTGACTAAACAGTAGCGGACTGTAACGGCTAATTAATGTTAGTTCATCGTCTAAGTAGAAGTCAGAGTACCACCGTCCCCCACATCCCATCACTCAGCATAATTTAACCCTCTTGTAAAAAATGTATGTGTGTTAATCTATTTTTAACCGCTCTGCAGCAAACTCAATTTTATAGCGATCGGAGTCACTTTTCGTCTTTAGTTCATATAAATATATGTATCCTTATCTCGAGAACATTATGTTAAAACTGTATGGCCCTATTGTTTCACTAGAATGGGATATCCTGTTAATTACACTTTCTAAAGCCCCTTCGATGTCTCTCTCATTGAAAGGGGAAAATTACCAAAGTATTAGCAAATTAAGGAAGGTTATTGGCCAATTGTTTTTTTATTTATATCAAGCGCTACTTCGATTGGATTATCAATATATTTAAACCATACAATCTATCACTGTCAAACTAGCGATCTACGCTATAATCGGCGAAAATTATTTTTAAAAATCACTGAAAGTCGAATATCTAAACAATAAGGGGATTAAGCGTTAAAACTGTAGCTATTTTTGTGGTCGAAAACACATCTCTCCCGTTTTTTACAAGAGGGTTAACACCCGATAGCTTTTTGGCAAATGTATGTTTATGGACACATCCTCCGTAAGTGATTAAGTCAGCCTTAGATACTATATCCTCTTACCACTGGCACACACCCATCCAAAGTGCGCCTCTACCCCCGGTCTGATAGAATTTGTTCTTGAGGTTCCGAATCTATTTTCAGAATGTCCCAATTTATAGGCCTTCGTACAGTTAACCCCCCCTAAAGACACGCAGGTCAAAAAGACCTGTTTTGAAACGTTAATTTTAACTCATGGGAGCATGGCAGCTCACCGAACTAAATCGTGATAGACTAGTTGGACCCCTGGGCATCCAATGAAAGTATCGCGAACATACTGCGATTATTTGTTTTAAAGCTATGGACCTCGAAATAACATTGTCGAAATGGACACATTTATTCCTATATTTTTGTTTTACTGCGTGGTTTCGAGTCGAATTTTTAGTGACCATACTTTGGGATCGTGGCTTATTGTCTAAATCATAAAAAAATAGAAAAGTCTAAAAGCGTGTAAGAATTCGGGGTCTGTCCTCTGAGAATAATTGGAGCTTGAGTCATGACGCGTCCATTAAGCCCACTTTCGAGCCAATCCGACATACCTCACGAAATCACATTTTTTTACCTTAACGGGCCTATGAGAAAATCTATCAAATACCCTTAAAATCGGATATCTTATAGAGTTTGACTCCACGATCAAAGTTTTACAGTACCATAAGTGCGTACAATTAATTAGGTCACGTGTTCGGAATTCGGGGTCGATCACTTGAGAAGGAATGTAGCTGACATCCGTGCGCGTCGAATGAGTCTAATTTCTGGGAAATATATGTTCTCCTTCGTCCAGTTAACCCCTAACACAATGTGAAAATGTTGTGAAATTTTAAATTACCATATCTTGAGAACAATTAATTGTACCCACTTATGGTAATGTAAAACTTCGATCGTGAAGTCAAACTCTATAACATATTAAATTTTAAGAGTATTTGATAGATTTTCGCATAGGCCCGTTAAGGCAAAAAAATGTGATTTCGTGAAGTATGTCGGATTGGCATAGAATAAAAATAAAGCTTTAATATCGTATAATTGTTGTGTAATCATCTATTTCATGAATTAATTAATTCAAATTTAACAAGTACTATCTCTGAAATTGCCAGGGTCTTTGCCTAATCCAAATAAATCGGTAAATCGATTTTATCCATCTAAGCAAAAATCACGAAGTGGGCGTTTTGTCGCTCCGCGGTATCCACAGGAAATATTGCTCACCGTATCCACTGGTTAACTGAGTCGTATTCTAACACTCTACTACCTGAGTAGAGATGAGGTAATAAAAACGTTAACCCAAGTAGCACTACAAACAATTGAGATGAATGATATACAATATCTTTTTTTGAATGCGTTGCCAAACAATCAAGTCCAAACTGCGGTCAGGATGAAGCGGACAAGCATAAATTTCATGGAATAGGACCGAAAACCAGGACGCAGTTAATGACATACTATGTGGATGATAGAAACCAGAAATTCCGTGCTACATTTAGGAATATGAATCTGAAAGTAATAACGATGCAAATATTTAGCACTATGGTACTATTTAGCACTATGGTTTAGCACTATGGTAAACAATGATACAAATCAAAATCATATTTTGGTCACTTGTGACTTAGAGGAGCCGATTGATATACTCTATCATATTATTGGATTATCACAATTACCAGATATACCCTATACAAGAAGAGCTGAACTGTGAGAACCCATAAAGAATCTACATGAAGAAACGTCGGTATTAGAAAAAAGTAAAAGAAAATTGATCGGTAATGAACTTTAAAGATCAATATAAGCAGAAGAAGAACCAACCTTTCTCAACGAAAAATATTTGCACAAATGAAGTTAGCGATTTAGGAAGGTGGTCGCCCTCACAGAAATCATTACAAATGAAGCTTTCTACTCTAAGAATTCTAGCCTCAAAGGAGATTATGAACTCCTGCTAAATAAGGAACTAGGCTATAAATTCGTAATCATCTTCCTTTTATGCCTGCTTATTAAAACCACTAATCAAAAACTAGACCTATGGAAACAAGTATGCTTACCCTTGGATGTTAAAAGAAGAAAATTTCCAGACCAGTGTTTTTTGAAAATAAACGATCGTTTTTTAAATTTATTCGTCTTCAATTAAAGTCATTTCCTCTAACTTTTCCTTCAAAATGTCCAAGACTTGCTGCCGATCAGAATCTATAGGTTCAATATCGGCTTTTTTAATTTTTGAAGGTCTGACTCATGAAAACCGTAATTTATCTGTTTAATTGACAACTTTTAAAAAATATCCACCATCTGTTATTCGATCGAAATTCTACGAGCCATTTTCGATATTGCATTTTCATAGTTGCGAAAAAGCCCAAATCACACATATGAAGGTAACATGTTGTATTTTTTCGGAAACATTATCAAATCCCAGTGTGAGAAGGCTTTTCCACTATGTGTGAAGGACAGTTATAGCCAGGATATTTGAGCCAGGATATCCATGGCTCAAATAATCACTTAGGAGCTCCATTGCCCAAGGAAATACAAACATTCAACCAAGCTCGAGCGTTAGAATATAACACAAATTATTTGAAAATTCTTCGTTCCAAAACAATCTCTGTCGCCATCTTTATTATTGAATATTTTTGTTTCTTTCTTAGCCATTTAGTTCCTTTGATTTTTGATATAAACGCACTTTTGAAACCACAATTTTCTCTAAATCGCATGTACGGAATAAATGTTGCGCGTTCTTTTTATTTTAGAGATTTGTGTCGTATTTTCTTGCCCGCAGAACTGCACACGGCAGTTGTTATTCTTTCATGAACCTCTGAATTCAGGGATTAAAATGAGAGCAGTCCTTAACCAGTGGAGACCCCGAGCGAAATTTCCTGTGGAGACCCTTTAGGGACAAAAAGTCCTCCGCTCTTCTTTTCCAT
>SCLF01079668.1:0-11335 GCA_004367975.1 Mesochordaeus erythrocephalus
ATATGTTGCCTACTTACGTTTTAGCTGCTGCATGTATTAGCTCCGAACGCCAGACAAATTTAAAGACTACTTCTGTCGCACTTTACAGCTTTATAAGGCCAATTTTGGAATTGATTTTGAAAAACCTATCTCCCATTATAAAAAAATCAGACCGTGTTGTGTTTACTGTATTATTAATAAATTATCATTCGTAAAAGAATAGTTTTTAGTTTAGTTTATAAAAAGCTTGAAGTGAAATTACGCTCGTAAACAACATCGTAAACAACATCCAGAGAAAATGGCATTTAACCAGTCAATACCACGTTTCGTTTTTTGAGTTATTTACGATCCATAAACCTTGCCAATTATAAACATGTCTCGGTTTCCCAAAAAATCGACAGCCGTATATTTTTTTGTCGAGCAGTCTCACCAGAAAATCCATGAATATTTGTTAACATTTAATTAAAAGCTATTCGTGGATTTTCCGGTGAGTTTAATAGCAAACTTTTTAACCCGCGCGGGTTACCTCCGACCTGTGGATATATTTGTCCTCACTGAGGGATGTCTAGAAGTCTGATCTCCTAACTAAATATATCAGTGCAAAACCTGAAAACTCACCTAACTGATGACACAAATTTTATTCAAAAATATTCGATACTTTTTAACTGAAATGCAAACGAACAACTACCAATTTGAGTTTCCGCAGAGTGAGTAAAAAGGGATTGGTGTCGGGGTTCTGCGGAAACACTTTCCGCAGATTCTCGCGGTCCCGTAAACGTGTCCTTAAACATATCCATCAATTATTTCGCTACTTCATATGTCCGTGGCTATTTACATTACATCTGTGTCTACTGGGAACGAATGTATCAAAGTAAGAATGTTATCTCGGATACAATGAACAACTGAACTTTGTGAATAGAGGTTCTACCATAGAACGGTTTTGGAAAAAACCACGATGTTGATACAGTGTGTATTCTAAAGCCCGCTCTTAGTTAACATGCTAGTAATATCTAATGAGTAGGGTATCAATCAAACGGTCTAAATTCGCCAAGAAATATTAGTATTAAAAGGGCATGAAATTGCAGCATGAAATTTTAGCCTGTTCCATAAATGTATAAAACAAGCAACCTTTCTGAAAAAACTACGGTTTGCCAAGCATTATGGTAATTGTGCAATAGCGTGGGCAACCATAACAGCAGTATGTTAACCTTTACGTGTTCGGCTGTATCAATCGGTACAGTTTCGTATATTTTCGTCATTTGTGCCAAGTTCCGAATAGAAATTATCAAACTGAAATACCATATCGTGCATGTGACTCAGCCGAGTTCGAATCATCCAAACTTTTATTTTTGACCAAAGGAAAATTACCAGAAATTATCAGAGATTACCAGAGATCTTCACAAGGCCCTATTTTTCGGATTCATAAAAATTCCAAATATTTCATCTGCTCTGCTAGAAAGGTTGTTTGTGTATAAATGTCTAAAACCACAATATTTACCCCTTTGTAGCATAAAGGATTTTCCAATACCATTCTAACAAACTAACACTCGACAAAATATAGCGTACTACAGTGAAGTTACTAAAATTGTCCGATTTGAAGAGGCCAATCACGAGCCTTTAATTTCCACGCGCGAAAATATTAGGTGTTAGGAAATTAAGTTCATACGAAACGCTTTAAACCCAATATTTAGAAATAACTGATTAATATTTTTTATCATGCAAATTAGTAAATGTATTTTGCGAAATAATATTAAAACCAGTTACCTTCAACCATAGTTTTTTCAATTTCATCGGATAGATTCTGGTCAAACTTTAATTCAGATTGATTCGGAACATTTTTGGATTTTCCAATTTTGGTGTTTCTGAAAGCGGCTTGAAAATTTTTTGCTTCCATATCATGCCGAATTTTGGCAAAACTTCCCGCATCTTTTCTTTTCGTCGACTTCTATTTGTGTGTCTCGTCCCAATTCATTGTCAACTAACCATTTATAAACGAAGTACCTTGTCTCTACCTTTTCTTATCAACATCATTGTGCAAACGATCCAACGGTTGGAGATATCCGGTTTTCCAGGCGGAATGCACAATACTCGATATATTTCCCCGGTTTATTCTAAATGCAATTTTTCCATTTCAATTTTAGTCGCCGCTTCCTTCAATTTATCGGTCAAAAATCTTTTTATTTTATCGGCATCGCGTATTTTATTTTCGGCGATTTATACTCTGAGAGTCTTATAGCGATTCTGATATCTGTTCCGACTCTAAGTCTATAACTCTATTTATAGTGTACCCTTAGAATGGCACATGTACGCTTAGAACACAAGAAATATCCAACCGTGATCTTATCAACCCTACGGTTCTTATTTTCAAACGTCTAAAAATAATCTTATTAGTGTATCATGCTGTTCTGTCATCAAATGAATAAGCTTCTAATTGTACACCGCTTCAAATACTTGCGACTCCATCAACGAATTGGACAGACGGAAATTCCGCCTACGATCTGACAATTTCTCCATATTCACTGTATTTAATAACAAATGCTGTTTACAACGTGGGACCATTCATTTTTTTCTATACCAACATGGATACCCGGAGAAAAATAATAAATTGAAACCGAGTTCCTACCATTAAAATTCTTTGAGCTGTAATTAGTAAACCGTTTGATTTCTGCAAAACAAAAGTGTGTATTCAATAAAAAATGTTCTGTGGATGATAAGACCGCCATGTCTTGTCTGTAATGACAATGATACAATCGAAAAAAACTGACAAAATTTCAATTGAAATAGAGGTTCATCTAAGCCCATATCTCTGCCCATATCTTCCCATTCGTCTTTTGTTGCCGTTTGGTGTCTCCCTTTGTATTTCGACATAGAATTTTATCCGGTAATACTGGTCAACGTCTTGGCCTTTTAGGTGTTTTTGGGGGTTAACTCTAGAAGGCGTACAGCTTTTGACATTCTGAAACCAGATTCGGAACCGAAAGAACAAACTCTATCAGACTAGCTAGGTCTGGTATACGTGTAGTCTGCTTCGTTTAGGGGTGGGTGCGTGTTAGGTACCAAACCTAGGATTGAACAACTTAGATTTTTTGAAGGCATTTGTTGAATAAAATTTATCCCACGCAAAAATTCTATGTCTGTCAACTCCAAAAAACTCCTAAAATGGTCGAACAAGATGCGGCGTGGAATTTGGTGGGAGTACTGCGGGAAATTATGACTTAAAGCTGCTCAGTTTCGAGTAAAACGCGAAAAACTGGTCGATGAGTGGAAATAGGCTCAAACGGTGCACAGGAGTTAAGTATTTCTCAGGCACCAGAGCGCACTTTTTTTGTGCACGGTGGTTAATCAAATTATTTCAATCTCCAGAATTCTAATATTTGCTTCCTTTTCAATTTTGCTAGGGATGAATATACGTTCAAATCATACAGTTTTCAATAGATTTTGTGCAAAGTCAAGCTGCTTGTGTCGTGGAGATATTTGCATAGAAAGGCAGCTTTAATTTACAGTAGCTTGCAGTCATTACCATTTCCGCTCCGATTATGCTTGCAAGGATGATGTAATTGAGAAGTAGATAGGACCAAAGCCTTATTTTCAGCTTATTTTAAACGTTAGAGAAATATATGGGATTTCTAACATCAGTAATAATACTCGAATGCAGATTAAAAACCGTAAATACACACCTACGCGTCTCTAGTAGCCTAGTCTGTTTCACTTGCATTGAATTGAATAACATTCCACATACAATTAATAACTTGAATAATTAAGCAACGACAACAAGTCTTCTGAAATAATTGACAATCGATAAAATCGAGTTTGCTTGTTCACTTAACCCATAATCCGGCCGAATATTCGACCAATTTTCTAATGAAAAGTTTCGAATTTCCAATTTTTAGGTTTCAAATTCTGGGCTGGGATACTGCACGACGTTTGCCTATCTGAGTCAAAGGTGTGTTAAATTGTAAAAAACTGAATTGTTTAAAGTGTCATTTTATAAGTACCGATCTACAAATGATGCAATTTAGAGGAGGAGCCGTATGGGTCAGTCAAACATTCAACCACGTCTTAGGCCTTAAAAACACTAAAAACAGGGTCCGTGGTAAAACAAGTGCAATATAGCGCATGAGATAAATAAGGCCCCCAGAAGTGGGGATTTATTTAGTCGATCAAAAATTCGTCGATAAATCTCCCTATGTCGCTATGATTAAAACATTTCCAGCAAAAACTTACCAAATTAGCGAAATGTCCATTTATTCTTTTATTAGGCGAGGATTTTTTTTCGAAATGAATGATACCGTATACTTACTATACATTATGTTCACAATTATGCGTTATGTTTATAGGTATGCGTTACGCTCAGCAAGATTAATTTCCACCATGTATGTACAACTGTCAAAATAAAACGTAAATCACTTTTACCAAATAAATTATTTATTTCTGGCGTCTGTACAGGCTTGCTGTATGGGAATTACAGGACCCTTATACAGCCGAAGAGGAATTTGTGCCCGATGAGAATAGTATGTTAGCCAAACTACGGAACATATCCCAAATCGCCGTCGTGATGGTAAATGTTAGTCGAATAAAGTGTGGTACTGATACCAATAATTTAACATCGGCAAAACTGGTATTTAGCCAAACAAATTTACCAAAATTTTTTGCCAAGGTTTTTTCCCAAAATTTGCCAATATAATTAACTTTCCCGTTCCCAGGGGCTCTGTATGTCTATAGTGTCTACACTGTTTTCTTCGCTAACCACTCTCTATCTTTTACTCCCGCTGGTCTTACTTATCTACATGATTTCTCCGATTTCTTCCGCGGTTTCTTCCGCAGTTTCTTCCGCGGTGTCCAAAATGTATACCCGTTTTTTATAGTTTTTTGTTTCCTTTTCCTATTTTATCGTATTCCCATTTCTTCCCACGCTCCTTACGCTCCGCCCGAATCTGTCTGGCGTTTAGAACGCCGTTCTCCCCTGGCTTCGAAAGTAAAATAAATTTTAGAAACATTTTGAATATATTTTCCTCACTTTAGCGTATATAAACATAATATATCTATTTAACAGATGATTAGCAGGTTTCTTTTTTCCCTCTTGATCTTTTTGAGTTTTTTTTTTTGGTTGCTCTCCACTTGCTTGTCTTTGATGGTGTCCTTGATGTGTCAAGGGAGGTTGCGCCTGGGTTTCCTCCGGGTGTCGTCTTTTCCAATAATTCTTTCAACTTTTTCACTGGGCTGCCCAATTGGTATTTCTCGCATTTTCCACCTTCCGACCAGATTTATTCTCCTTAACCCTCATTTTGAACTTTTTTGGATTCGATTTCCTCGTATGTCCTGATGGGCTCCATTGGCTGTACCCAGATGGATCAAGGAGCAATCCTCAACCACAACCACTTTGTTGGGAGTCACAATTTTCCCTATAAGCGATTGTGGTTTAGGTTTATTATTTACAGTGCTACAGTTCATATTCTCCAGTCCACTGCCGTTTCGTTTTTCTGATCACTCCATTTGCTTCTTGTGCCTTTCTTAGATGCGCTCTACTGATTTTGTTCTCATCCTGAGGTTGCATCATGCCCCCGCTTTGTCAATTTCCATCTCCTCTTAGAATTTCAAGTGGCCAGTGTTTCGGAGTTTTTTCAACACGCTTTTCATTTTTACACTTGACTCACTTCCTTATTCTATTCTTATTTTCATCTTTACCGATTCCCCCAGTACGATTGATGTCAACATCTTTTGCACCTCCCTCCTCTTTCCTGGTGCTCCGACCTCATCTTCCACCATACGTCATCCCCACCCTCCTCCTGTATAGTTTGTTACGTCTATTTCTTCACTTGGTTTGAATTGACCTTTCTGTCCTTTCGGGGTTTAAAATATTTCCAGACAATTTATTGCCTGATTCTTCTCCTCTCCCACGATCCTGTCCCACAAATCCATGTTCCCAGCTGTCTCTCTTATCCCCTTATGATTTTTTAACGTCCTATAAGACTTTTCTATAATACTCTTTTCCCATTGGTCCCCCTCTTCCAGATTTCCATTGGTCGCTCTTCGCTATCCTCTTGACTTTCTTGCACTTCTCTTCCCATCGGTCCACCGCTTCTTCCTCTTGTGTCTTGACCTCTAATTGGTTTTATTTGCCGCCGCTTATGGAAAATGGTCATTTTTGATAGGTTGTTTGTCCTTTTGGCTCTTCCTGTTGTTCGATTCCGGAAATTCCTTTTCCCAATTGAAGCTCCTCGTTTTCCCTTCCTTACCCGTTCTCACTTTTACTTCCGTTTGCCTCATTCCTCACATTTATTTTCATTTGTCGCTATTGTGATCTTCTATTGTCCTTCTTCGTCTTCTTCCATCCTGTTTTTTCTTCATTTTCCCGTCTTCCATCGTTTTTTCCACCCAGCCATTTTTTTCATTCTAGGAATGGTGTCAGATTTTCAACTCGTCGTACCAACTCTTTTCTTCTGTCTTCTGTTCCGTGTAATTTTTATGACTCCCCATTATCATAAATTTCCTCAATTATATACGGGCCTTTAAATCTCGAGGGCCCTAATCGATTATTTATCAATACTTCTCCCCCCTTTCAAACGGTTTTCTTTTCTCGTTTCGTTTTCAAACATAACTATTGGGTCATAATTGGGTCATAATTGGGTCATAATTGGGTCATAATTGGGTTATAATTGGGTCATAATTGGGTCATAATTGGGTCATAATTGGGTCATAATTGGGTCATAATTGGGTCATAATTGGGTCTTAACTGGGTCATAATTGGGTCATAATTGGGTCATAATTGGGTCATAATTGGGTCATAATTGGGTCATAATTATTTCTCTCTTTATACCATTTTTCTAGTACAAATGCTGTAAAACCAGCTACCCCGAATGGGGGTGTTTTATGAATGGTGGCGTTCTATGTCTTTCATTTGTAGGTACTCCGGCAAACTCCCGCGAACTCTGTTCCGTTGTCGGAAATTAGAGCTTCCGGGAAGGTAGACGCGGCACAGATCCAATTTCTTAAATGATCTAAGTAGTCCTTCGGCATTTTTCGTTTTTAAGGGTGCCGGGAATAAGTTTTTCGTGAAATGGTCTATTCCGACAAGCACAAAGGGATGTGCATTGTCGGTAATTGGAAGAGGACCGATCAGATCAACAGCCCAAAGGCGTCAGGGACCCACCGGGGTCTTTCACTTCCCCAGAGGCGGTTTTCTCGGTCATAAATTGGGTTTGACCTACTGACATGTCATACATGTCCGGACGTGACTCCCAATGTCCTCCTCCGTCCCCGGCCAAACATATTTCTCCGATATCAATGTTTTAGTATTGTGAATTACCGTGTGGTCGAGTAAATCCTGGTAGTCCTCGAAGTTCTCTTGTACATTTTCCTCAGGTATAATTAATTTCTTAGAATTATTTATTATCACTACCAATTGGTCCTCCTCGTCCAATGTGCATTTGGTTTTCAGTTTCAGATATTTATTCATCTTTCCTGATTGGGCGTATGTTGGCACTCCCCCGGTTTACATATCTTCATAATATCTTCGTAATATCTACCAAATTTCGTTCCCCGTACTTTTTATTACGTTATTATTTGTATTACGTATTACGTTATTTCCCTCCGGCCGGGGGTCTTTTCTGCTTAAAAAATCAGATACCGCCATCCTTTTGATTGCATTATCTGAATTTCATAATCGAATTCCATCCACCACGTAAACCTTCTTCCCATAAGATACATGCGCCATTTTATTAGGAAATTATTGAAGGCCAGCAATTCCTTTTCCCTAATATGGGGTCTTTCCTGACTATCTGAAAAACTCCAAGGCTCTGAGACAATCCGAAGGGTGTTCATGGGTCTCAGGCGCCAATTGTTATTATTTGTTTCGTTTTATGTTGTTTGTATGCAAATATACAATACTTTATCCTATGGCCTTTTTTGAGGCATCGCTTTCGAGCACGAAATCATCCCTCATTGTGTCCGGTATTTTGAGGTTGAGGTTTTCCGAAATTATGATCTCCTTCAACTTTTTCAACGCGTCTTCTGTTTCTTCCGTCCACTTACACCGGTTTCCTCTGTAGTTTGCAGTGATTGGCATCGCGATTTCCGCAAAAATTTTGATTGCACGTCGTAGAAAATTTAATTTTTCACACCCTAACCTCTCCATTTTCAATAGTGTGTCCGAAGAACGTTACCTGTTTTGTTAATAATGCCGACTTTTTGGTCTTAATTTGAAGGCCGTATACTTTCATAACTTTCATTGTTGTCTCCAATTGGTCCAAATTTTCATCCTCGGGGGCGTTTTTGTTACCATGGGCATCCGGGTGAACCTGAACTGCTCCAACTAATTTCCACAGGTCAGCACTTCCGACGCTACTTCAGTAATAAGAATTTAGTGAAACCCCGCTACGAGATCAATACAGTTGAATTTTTTTGAGTTTCTTAGATTAACCACTAGGTCATTATAGTGGGTAGTAATCCCACTGGATCACTTCGTTCACTGCCCTGTTATCTAGGACCAACCTATAATCCACCTATAACCTATAATCCACATGCCCCGAATTTTCGACAAGGACCTTGAATTTAGGGCTTGCATGCTTAGTTACTCACCTTGCAGAAAAAATTCCGTAAAGTTGTCAACGATTTCTTCTATTCTTCTCGTTGTGACGTATTTTCCGATTGTTACGTCCTTCATTATTTCTTTTATTCTTGACTCCCTCTTCGGCACGTGTCTCAGTTTTCTCTCCTTAACCATTGTTGCGTTTCCTGGTCTCTCTTTATTTTCTACGTTGTTTTCTCTGCTCTGCTTCCTTCTTTTCTGCCCTGCATACATGCTTGTACCTTCTTGCTCTCTTCTGCGTTCTGTCCCTTTTTCACCCTAATGATTTTTCGATTAGTTTGATCAAATTTTCGATTTCTATCTCCCGGTACTTTGCCATATTTACATATGGTATTTCCGTGCTCTCGGGCTCCTCGCCTGGGAAGCGTGGGTTTGGAATTAATGGTAAATCCGTGTGAAAAAATTCCTATTTCCCGTTCTTGGGGAAATGTTGATTTCCATGAATTTTCCACACCCCAATACTTGGGCGTGTGACTTTTTCGGCCTTCGCAACGCGGTTCTCGCGTCAGTCTCTTTATTTTCACAATTTTCCAACTCCCCCACTCCCCTATTTGCCCAATTTTAAGTTTTTCGGTTTTCCATCGAAAACACCCTTGCCCCCGCAATTGTTTGGGATACTCATGTCGTGGACTCAAACTCCCCAATGGCTCGTGGTGCCCTCCAGCGGGGTCCGGGAACTCCCATTCTTTTTTCAATTTACAGAAACCCTCAAAATGACTCGAATTCATACTCTCTAGCTCCTCCTCCCCTCATTCCCATTTTGATATTCCCCAAAAACTCTTCCTCCCAAGGCCCCTGAAGCTGCTTACCCGATTTCGGAAGTCTCTTTCGCTCGCTATTCTATTTGTTTCTTCCCGCCTCCTTTATTGTCTTAATGTATGTAAAACAACTAACTTGACCCCTCTTCTGACCATAATATTGGCTTTTTCTTCCATTTCCCTTCATCTTTATCTTCCCAACCTTCTTCTTTTCTCGCTCGATTTCCTTCCTCCTTCATATGTTGCTCACCACTGCCCTCCACCGGCGTTACTATAGTCAGGGGCGCCCCCTCTCGACCCAGACTACACCGTTGGTCACGTTGCAAATCCTGATCGGAAACACCGCCCACTCTAACCGACGATAAAGGGCCTTGGCCAGCCCCAAATTGTTTATTTGGCAATTGTCATCCATTAGAAATCACTCCGCTATGGGTGGTTTCTTCACTGATGCTTCGTTTACTACCTCACTTTTTGGTGGAATTAAAAAATTCGTTTTACAAATTACGGGCTGGCTCGCAGAACTTTTCTCAATGTTTAAATTTTTAAATTGATTTGTTATGGGACAAGTGGGTCTTCCGCGGTGTCCAACACAGACGCCCGGTGTTTCTATCCTATCACCACTTGTCCCCATGCTCCTTACGCTCCGCCCGAATTTGTCCGGCTTTTAGAACGCCGTTCGTCCCCTGGCTTCGAAAGTAAGATACATTTTAGAAAGGGTTGTAATTTATTTCCTCCCCTTCAGCGTATACAAACCTTTCTTGATCTTTTTGAGTTTTTTTAGTTCCTCTCCACTTGCTTGTCTTTGGTATTGTCCTTGATGTGTCAGTACAAAAGTGTCCACGAAGACCCAAATTACAACTAACCTTCGACAATAACTAATTTGGCAGAACAAAAGCGTTTTCTTCTCTCGGCGAAAATCAAGACGGTTTGCAAACTTTAAAGGCAATTAACTTAAGCGTTTTCAAATATCTGCATATAAATATAAATTCCGGAGTGATAGTCGAGTCCTGGTTGTGCAAACTAAAGCATCGCTACTTGCATTGATGGACCTAAATTATACCACATTAATGTGACCTAATCTATGGTAAAAATCACCGAATCATTTGATCATCACAATTCGTTACTTCTAAAAGGTTATTAATAAAAAAAACATTTTTGGTGATGTCCAAACCCAAAACAGGATAATACATAATATTATCATTAATGTTTTACACAGCTTTTGGAAAACCGCTAAGCCGGAAGCGCAATGTCACAGAAATAACATGAAACGAACTGCAATTTCACGCATGAACAACTCAACCAATAAATGTACTGAAGCTCAGATTAACTCCCAACGGCACAATATTGTCGAATACGGTTGTGATTAAGTTTTAATATAAAAAAATTGTTGAGCTGAATACAGGATACCCCTAATTTTCATGTACATTTTCATGCACTTTTTTACCGTTTCGTCATTTACTAGACGTTGTCAACCGTCTTTAGATGACCGGTAGTGACGCAAACTAACTAATAAATGAAACTTTGAGAAACTGTATTTTTTTATTATTTAACCAGTGGAGACCCCAAGCGAAATATCCTGTGGACACCTTTTAAGGACCTTTGTCCCCTCCTCTTCTTTCCCATCGCAATTCAAAACGGGGCAATATTTTCCGTTGAAAATTTGAACGATGGAAACTGTGCTAACTAGCTATTTAACGGTCTTAAAATTAGATTAATATTGCTTACCGATAAAGTATCGGAATGTAACGGGTTATCACGTCCAGTGGAAAACCATCTTTAAAAAATTTAAATACCTACACTTAGGAATTAATACCTGGTAATTCCCGGTTTATTCTAAATGCAATTTTTCCATTTCAATTTTAGTCGCCCCTTCCTTCAATTTATCGGTCAAAAATCTTTTTATTTTATCGGCATCGCGTATTTTATTTTTAGCGATTTATACTCTGAGAGTCTTATAGCGATTCTGATATCTGTTCCGACTCTAAGTCTATAACTCTATTTATAGTGTACC
>SCLF01079779.1:0-11335 GCA_004367975.1 Mesochordaeus erythrocephalus
GTACAATTGATTATTCCGACATATCTGCCACAAAAGCATAAGTATAATGGTCAAATAGCCGAATTTCTCTTAACGCGCCACTTTTTTTTCGCCGAAGGTAGGGCGTTAAGGTGGCACCTGGTGTATTTAACACTTGGTTTTTGAATTAAAACAAAATATTAGATCTAAAAAATCATCACGTGGGTTTAGCGTTACAGAAACTGAAAGAACGAATAAACTTCAAAGTTCACCGGTTGGTCAAATGACCAGAATATGTTTTTATTATTAAATAGTATCATTGCTCACCTCGTAAAGCATTGATAAATATAAAATGTTAATAATTTCAAAACAACTTTTGAAAGTCTAGTTTAAATTACAAAATTCTATTACATCATCTATTACATTACCATTAATACTTCATACGTTAACCATTAACCATGCGCTGGTGGTATCAATATGACGTTTCTATATTCTACTTACATCTGTAGAGATGCAATCCATTCACGATAGTGAGTTAGTGTGAAGACTGGGGTCTAAATAACAGTTTTATTAATAAGTTACCCGAATGTACTTGTTAAGAGGATACGGAATTACATAGACTCAAAATTGAAAATATACTATAATGATAACTCGCAGTTTAGTTATGACTATAACGGACGATATTGAAGGTCTTTTCTGAAACACCATATACTTGAACATAGAGAGCATTGGAAACATCACCTTCCCATAGCCCAACAGTACGAGAAAAATACTCCTGATGAAATACGATGACGGAGCTGCTGGTACTACAGTAAAAAAGCTTTTAGGGAAAGGCAAGTAACAAGGAACATCTTACGCAAACCCAATGAGGAGGTTATCAGTCGGCTCATGCGATGTTGTAGCATTACTAGTCGGTATTAATGCAAAGGATTAAATGATGAAAGCACGGTTTACTTGCCTGCTATCTGTTGTTTGGGGAACTTGAGCGCCACTAACATGGAGCTGAATGCAAACGTGCTACGTAGGGTCGACACAAGCGAAACATTAGCGACATTCCCAGACCGCCTATTCGACTCGGCCAATGCCAGAACAGTGGAGCAATACCATAATGTCCACGACTGCAAGAACTGGTCCAGTACTCAAGGAAGAACACCATGGAAAAATGGCAGCGAAGCGAGATAACAATGATTTCGTACTCAGTTCAACAAGTAGTGAACGGAAAATAGAACTCCGGAAACTCTTAATCGAAGATAAATTTGAAACGGGCCATCGTGATCTGAATTGGTTCATACAATCTGGCGTGAGTAGGAACGAAATCTGACAATGTTGGAGCCTCTATAAATAATCATATTCCTTCCGTGCATAGAATCACACGTTCCAGGAATAGAACAGTTATTAGAAACAAATTCCATCAACGGGGATAAACTCATTATCGTCGGACTGGCCCACATGAATTAACACTGCATGATTGAATTCACAACATTCCGACGAAAGGACTTCTCTGAAGTAACCACCGCTATAAAAGAAAATCTGGGAATGGCTAAACCCCAAGATGTAGCGAATGCCATATAATGATCTGCAGTAAGTAACAAGTTAATCGTTGACAGCACACATGGGAATTGGAGGGTGTATAATTCAGTCTCACTTCGGTAGAAAGACTAGATGAAAACGCACGACTTCTTGGAAATACAGAAAGCGGCACTCGCACATAAGGTCAGAAAGGCTAATATAACAGCGTGGAAATTGCGAACGCACACCCGAAACAACGGTTGAGAAATGTAATGCGCACTTTAGTAATGCGCAACCCGTGATATAATAAATTACAGCCCCTTTGAGCACAATATTTCGGAGAACCATCCACTTAACATTAACAATATAGCCATTACGATCAGTGGCCGTAATGGATTAAACAGCTCTATGAGAGATCGAAATTATACCCGAGGAACACGATCAACTTGTTAAGAATTGGACGCGCAAAAGTATTTGTTGAACATAACTGCTTCCATTATTAGCAAGAAGCAAATTAGTGACTGAAGTAGCGTGAGGGAGTATACCGTTAGCAGCAGGTATCGGTTGGCCTTGTTCAAATCCATGCAGATTTATTCTCCAATTATTCTAGACGACAAGAGCTATGCACGTCTTCTAAATGTCTAAATGACCTCATCGGGATTAAATATACCCGAGTATTTATTTATTATGTTTCCTTTTCGCTGTTATGACTACAAATGTTGTTGGGTTTTATGATTTTTTAATTAATAAATTATAATTTTGTACAATATTCGTCCGCTTTTTCATGACAAGAAACAAAAATCGTTTTATCTAGTCATTTTTCTCCATATTCAGTTTAGATTATCAATAAACCGTCCTCCCTCGAACTGTTTATAATTAGATTGAAGCAAACTGGGAAATACACGTTCAACAGAATGTTGATTTCCCGTAATTTATTTATATCGGTGAATAGGTTTGTCTAAATATTCATAAGTCTTTAGTTTGCCGTTCCCGGTGGTTTGATTGCAGTTGGTACCAAGTGCGATCCTACATTATGTCGACAGGATCGTATGGTGGGTCAAATTTTAGGCACGCCTGGCAATTTACCAGATGTATATAGACAGATTGAAATCAAAACCCATTTATTACCTCGCCTGCTTGGTGTTGCTCAGGATGAAAGCAGAAAAAAAGGCTGGGGATGAGATATAGACCCATGATTAACGACTAAATATTAATATTTGACTTTTTTAGGGGCGCCGTGTATCTTTTTATTTTGGATATTGCTGTAATAGAATTTTACATCAAATTAAAATAGTTGAAATCTGTAGACATCTTACTTGAGCCAATAAGCTTCTTGGAAAGCGTGAGTGAATAGTCCTGGGGTCCGAGCCACAGCGTGCCCTAGTTTTTTATTAGTAAGATTGTGGTTCTTAGACTGTTTAATAAACAGTATATTTCTGAGGGTTTCTGTTATAGTTTTTTCTTGCGGTTCCGAATCTGTTCCCAGAATATGCAAATTTACACGGCGTCGTTGAAATGCCTTTATAAACCCTATTTTGGGGCTATAACTAGGAAAGTGTTAAGAATTTGGGGTCGCTCCTTTGAGAAGAATCGAAGCCCAAGTAATGCGCGTCAAATAAGCTCACTTTCGAGCCAATCGGATATACTTTTAGTGGCTATAGCTACCTAACGGGTTAAGAATTCGGGTCAGATATTTTAAAATATTGTGAAATTTTAAAATTGCCATAAAATTTCACAATGTCCAGATTTGATAGCCGTGTGTTGTATCATATGTTACTTTTTGTGTGCAGTTGGTATACTGGAATAAATTACGTAATTGTTATTTTCTTTAAGTAATTTATCTCACCCCATGAAGATTCCAAGGTGAAACCATTAGATAAGCACGAGAATTTAATGTTGAACATTGGCTCATTGTCTTGTGGTGGCAGGATTATTACAGTAAAAGCAGATTCCAAGTGAGTGAAAACGCTTTTTAAATTTACGTGAGTCGTTTCAGTCCGACTAAATATAGTTAACCCGCACGCTGCAATGTGGGCGTTTAAGCACACATTTCCGTTAATCGGGCCATAACTTCTGTTTCCCCGCTTTTTTCTAGCGTAGTGTCAGACTGTATGTAGCACCCGAAGTGGAAGCTAGCAACTGGAAACTGATATTTTCTTATCGGGAATCACACCGAATTGTAGCTCAAGACGACCTCTAGTGGAACAATATCGTCAAAAAAATTACGTACCTTCGGCTACCTAGGAAACGACACTTTAAAAAATTATTTTTTTTACAATTTAAGAGAGCTGTGTCTTAGTTGGAAAACGTCGAGCGATACTTCTAAACAGAATTAACGGTTACGACGGATTTTTCATTAACCGGGGCATGTTGCAAACTGACTGGCGAGTTTATATTGTGAATTTTTTCAGTGGGATTTCGCAGCAAATTTTATCGCTAGAGGAATCAATAAACCATGTTTTTCCGATAGCGTTCGGATTTTGATATTCTCCTTGATCATTTTAGTTAGACCTTTTTGAGCAAATTTTCTCTGTCAATGCGTCTATAAATGCACCTCAATAATATAAGTGAATGATGTTTAGTAAAAATAAACACGAAAAACAAAATTAATCTGAAAAGTTCGTAAATGGTGAAATCAATTTCTTGAGGGAACAAATTTTCACTGTCGGATTAGAAATAGCTAGTCGATAACCTGGTCAATTTTTTGACGCAAATCTGCGCTATTGAATTTTATCCGGAAATGCTGGTCAACGTGTAGATATGAAAGGCAGAGCTATCATAAATAGTAAAAAACTATAACTTTTCCAATTGTTAGGTACCCCACCTTGGATTGGATCACTTAGATTTGTTGAACCCATTTGTTGACTAAAATTCCGGGTTTTAGGTAGCACTTCCGTGGTACTTCCGGTCTACAAATTGTTGTAAAATGTGCGACGTGGAATTTGGGGAGAAGTCCTGCGGAGCATTCTGACTTGACTGCTAAGTAAAACGCGAAAAACTATCGATTGTTTATTGTAAATCAGACTCACTTAACGCTGTGTAGTATATTGAATTAGTAGCATCACTATGCAGAAGTTACGGCCCGATTAATGATCATGTGTACAGAGTCCACAGACTGACACCCAATTTCATTGTCACTAAAAATTCAGTGTAACAAACATTCCAATGGTCCGGTCCGTTATCCGATTGGCTAAGTGTATCAGTCAAGATTTCTAATATATCTGAATGGTTCCTATTGAGGGTTTCTCGTAACGTTAGTAGTAGCCTAGATATGGTGATTCCAGCCAAATAAAGTTAATTCTCAGTATTTCTCTTGTTGTCAAAATATTCCACTTTTAATGTTAGTTTTTGAGTAGGAAGTCCGAATTGTGGCCGAGATGGTCGATTGTCGAAATAAAATTTTGAATAAGCTTCTTCGCTTATTTTCTCTATCTCTCTCTCGCTGCAGCGTTGTTTTTAATAGAAAAACTTGATTTTTGGGTCGTTTAAGAAAGCGTAATAAATAGTATATTTCATTCTATCGGTACAGACAGTCATCAAATTGTAAGATAATGTCCATGGGATAAGCATACATATATTTATATGAATTAAAGACACCAAATTGACTCGAGTCGCTATAAAATTTTGTTTTACGCAGAACGATCAATATAGCTTAGCACACATAATCGTTGCCACAGAATGTCAACATTTTCGAAGCGTTTTCCATTATTTTTCTACAGGAGGGTTAAAATTGGACAATATTAATCGGATCTTACCCTTTTGAATTTGTTTCCATATTTATCATTTCCAACTTATCATCCGTATTAAATGCAGAGCATTGAAAGAAATCATTCTCGCATACTGAAGAGTCCCGATCTAAGGTCTGCAGACACTTAGATTATTTTTATCACAACCAATTTGTACGTGAATATAATATAATTTATATATAAATTATTTATATATATTAGTAAAAAACAATTGAATGTTAGTTATATAAAATTAATTATTAAATCCTTAGTAAATGAATGTAATTGGATGAATATTAATTGATTAAGGCTAAATAAATAGATGAAAATAAATTATAATTTAATAATATAAGAAACAACATGTTCAGTAATATAATAAAATAATTATAACCCGCCTAAATATAAAGTATTATTTATTAACCCATCTATTGGCCAAATTCATCAGTAGTGTCCCGCTCGTCATCAAACGCGGATTTAAACCAGCGAGCCTTCCCGATTTCCGGACTTTATTATGCTTAGAAATAGTTGGGCGTTTCCTTGATGGACTAATTCGAATTTTCCCTCAGATTGACAGATTGAAATTGGCTAATTTGGCAGACTCATAACCAATAGGCTATAAACTATTGTAATAACTATTGTAACCTATAGGTTAGCCTATTTAAACTATTATAACCAATCTGAGACAAAATTCGAATTAGTCCGTAAAAGAAACGCACAACTATTTCTATGCATAATAAAGGCTCGTTGGTTTTAATCCGACTTTTACGACGATTGAGAAACTACTGATGAATTTGGCCCATAGATAGGATAACAAATAATATATTATTAAGTATTATAATACTTTATATTTAGGCGAATATTCTTCTTCTTTTGTTCAATTTTATTTGTAAACCCCTAGTTATTGTTTCCATTTAAGACCTTTTACTAATTATTAATTGTAATAAATATAATTTAGCAAGGCACGAGTTTCACTGTCGCAATCAGTATGCACAAATGTCGGTGAGAAGATCGCTATTTCCCGTCGTATAAACCGAGCCTGGCGTCTGATTGGTTGGGGAGAAATTCGGAAGGGAACGAAAATTGAACTCGATGGTCAATACTGAAGTAACTTAGCATATTCTAATCATAACTATATAACGTGATCGCAGTCCGTTAAGTTCATGTTGTGTTCACCAAGATGACATTTGGTCTATGACATTTGGTCGGGATCGTCAAATGTCAATTTGCGGCTCTAGTCACCTAGGATCAATTTGGAGTATTAAACATATAATATGTTCAATCATTATGTATTTTCCAGCTTCAACTGTTGTAACATGGCGAGGTTGGATTCCTTTTCAGCAAACTTCTTTACGTCTTTTTCGTCGATTACTGTGTTTTAATTGACGAAAAGTAATGAAGAAGCACTCCATCTATTCTAAACGCTTCATCAAGGACACCAAACTCTCCCGCTACAAATAAATAAATTTTGCAAAAAATAAAATGTTGAGATGGTATTCATGGTTTTATTGATGCATTTATGGATTTTAATTCAATTCAATTTCAACGTTTTCAGAATGGTTTGGCTAACTGAAGAGCAAGGCAACACGCCTATTTTAGTTGTTGGGGCTGGTGGAATAGGATGTGAACTTTTAAAGAATTTGATTCTTTCTGGTACGTTCTAATGAATATTCTCAACGAAAGTATATCCTATTTTCAGTTACTGGCGTAAGTTCCTGAAGTGGTTCGGTCTGTTATAAATTTCCCAGGATAGTTTGTTCGAAATACAGTATACATATGCAATTGTAGGTTAGTCCTAGCTTTAATCTATACGTTTAACAATTTACTTGCTAAAATAGGTAGTTTTTGATCATTAGTGTATAAATAATGATGTCAATGACACTGTAGAACTTCTGCTTATTGTTACACACGTGATTATATAACCCACGAAAACATCCCCAGACGACTGCACGGCTCTTGTATTTCCCTTTTCGCAACAGACACTAATCGCTATACAAATGAGTGACTATTTTAACTAGTAAGCACTTAAATGTATACATTAAACCCGTTTGATATTTATTTTGACTGGCTCTCGAACAAGCTTTCATGGGAAATTGGTAACAGACCGAACCTCTTTAGGAAATCCCGTCAGTAACACAAAATAGGGTATAGCGTTTGGCTCAAACATTTTTTCGGTGTTTCTATTGTGCAAATAGGTTAGCATCTTATGTGAAGTTATACAGCCATCATTCGTATACTATAGTATTATCTTATATAATTATATTATATATATATTATAGTCATGTATGTTACAGGTTATTGCATCATTGTGATACTGAAGTAGAGTTAGGTTCGCCATAGTAACTGCAGTTGGCTGATAATAACAAAGTACTTTATGGTATGGTTTGAATAAACTTGATTACGATATTGTTCATGTGGATAGGTTTAAAACAAAATGGAGAACTTCTCAAATATTTTAAAACGTAGCTTTACCAGGATATACCACGTTAAAACCTGGGATTATTCATCGAGTTTGACTGATTGACATTAAACTCACGCTTAATAATTTATATTACGATTATAATAATTGGGTTTATGAACGTTGTTTAATTATAAATATATTAACCTCGGCAGTTTTAAGGATAAGCTTCGTTTTTGGTAAATATGACCTGTCTGATGGTTCTTGTAACCAACCAGTGGGCTACTGTTGAGAACGTAAGTCGAAAATTATAAATATAATTTATTTATTATTACCACGAGACAATAATGAAATATATTCAATATATATGCTAACAATTATATTAAAACAATATTGGATAACGTGATTGATTTTATAAGCATGCTTCCACCATCTACGGTAGCTGAACAAACTAAATTGTGCTAGATTAATTAGACCCCTGGCCATCCAATAAAAGTATCGATAACCTACTCCGAATATTTGTTTTAAAGCTATCTACCTCGAAAGTCACATTGCCCAAAATGGACAAAACGGACAATAACGCATATTTTCTAAATCATAACAAAATAGAAAAGTGAAAAATTCGTGATTTCTGTCACTAGTTGAAAATGTGTACATTATATATTCCAATTTTGGGTTATAACTAGGTCACGTGTTAAGAATTCGCGTCATAACCCCAGCTTCAATTCTTAACGCGTGCCCTAGTTATAGTCAAAAAATGCAATTTATAAAGTACACGTTTCAACACGTGACAGATCTCACGAAGTTTCCAATTTTCTGTTTTGTTGTGACTTAGAAAGCATGCCAAGATCCCAAAGTATGTTCCTAAATATTAGACTCGAAACAACTGCGTAAAAACTAAAGTTCGGGACGGTCAAAGTCAATTTTGTCCATTTTAGACAATGTGACTTTCGAGGTCTATAGCTTTAAAACAAATAATCGGAGTATGTTTTAGATGCTTTTATTGGACGCCCAGGGGTCTAATTATTCTATCACAATTTAGTTCGGTCAGTCACCATGCCCCAGGAGTTAAAATTAATGTTTAAAAAAAGGTTTTCCACGTTCTGTCTTTCGGTGGGGTTAACTATAAGACGCCGTGTAATTTTGGACAAGATCCCAAAGTATGTTCACTAAAATTTTGTGGCCGTATGCGGTATTCTCGTTACTATTTCACTTCTGTCTTTAGGGGGGGGGGTTAAATATATGACGCCGTGTAATTTTAGACATTCTGAGAGGAGATTCGGAACCATAAGAAAAAACTATCAGACTCACTAAGATTCGTTAACCGTCGACACATGTATCGTACTTATCAAGCCATAGTGATTTTGCACGTCCGGTTAAAAGTTAACCGTAAAATGATATTTAGGTTTCTCAAATTTAACCGTCATCGACTTGGACACTATCGATGTTTCCAATCTTAATCGTCAATTTCTTTTCCAAAAGCAACACGTTGGCAAATCTAAATCACTAGTTGCGAAAGAGTCTGTGTTGAAATTAAGGCATGCTGGTCGTGAAGTTTCAATCGATGCTCGACATTGCTCAATTTTTCTACCAGAATTTAGGTACAGCCAGTTCGTGACTATATGGGGTGTTCGCGGTGAGTATTTCTTCAATTACGGTTCATTCAGAGCAGAAAACTATTATTTTGCCTCGTTACCTGAAATGCAGGGACACCGGATCTCTTTTAATCCATATGCATTAATTTGTATTGCTAATTATCCGTCATTCGGCATCGGGCAACTAATAATAATAGCTTTAAACTGTTATAATCAGAGACGTAAATGGGGATTGAAAAGTATAGAACATAAGTTTTCATTTACTATACGAGATGCACGGTCGAATAGAATTCGGTCCTGCTTCCCAATTAAAACTTCACGGCGAATAGGATTCACCCGTGCGTCTCGTCTAGTAGAATAAAACTCATTTAATAGACTTTTCCAATCCCCATTTCCATCTCTCGTTATAATAATGTAGTCTTGCCGAAATAGAGGAACTTAATTTTCTATGTTTCTAATTCTTTAATAAATCACATAATGTAGTATTAAAATATAACAGAACGTACCTCGATTTATTATTTACCAATTTCTTAAAAACATGATGAAAGATTAAAAGGATACATTTATATTTATTTATATATATATAATTAGATTATCACAATAATATGAATTTATTTTTTGATTTAGCCGGTAGGGTGTGACCCAAATCTGTACACTTTTTAACACAACCCTTCCAAGTTAATATATAACATTGACAAAAACTAACTACACCACTCTCAACGTTAAAGCGACTAAACATTAACGCGCCACTTTTTCGACTTTTTCGTCTTTTACGTTAAAGCGCCATTTTCAAATCGCATCCATCTTTGGTCTTTAACTTAGTCAAGTGTTGAGAATTTGGGGTCGGAATTGGGGAAGAATTAAAGCTGGAGTTCACATTTTTGACTTCTTGTGGCTATATGGTTTGACTCCACGATCAAAGTGTTACATTACACAAGTGCGTACGATTGTTTCTGCTCAAGTTATGAGAACTGTCGATTCATTTGTCGCCAAACTAAACATTAATGCGCCAGACTAAACGTTAACGCGCTAACTAAACGTTAACGCGCCACTTTTTCTCACCTCAATGTGGCGCTTTAACGTTTAGAGTGGTGTACATGATTTATCCATAGGCTATGAATTTACACTAGAATATTGCATTAAGATAAGGTATCGGCGTGCCAAAGTTTAGCCGACAAAAACATAGGCCTATTGACTCGCTGATAATGTTAATTATCATAATAAGAATAATACCGCGCTAAATATGTTAGACTGCTTGAAATACAACTGATACGGACTAAGTCGTTACAGTTACGGAGTTTAATTACCCGAATACACAAATAGTACCGTAGAATAGATGAGTAAAAACATAAAACCTCATTATAACATTACAATTGAGATGAGGAAAAATGTAAAACCTCGTCATAAGAAGAAATAAAATTGTAAAATTAATATAGGTAAAATATAAAACCGTATAATAAGATGAAAATAATATGAAGAGGAAACACAACTGTTGACCCTATGCCAACAGTAAACTAAATAAATAAGCCCACGAATAGGGTATTACTATATTAATATAGTAATACTATACCTAATATATATATATATATAACTAAAATTGACAGGGTCAATGGCGAGAGTCACGACATCTATATACTAAACACATATATAAGCATATAAACAAATATAATAATAATAATATAACACAATAATATATATAATTAATATAAAGATCACCGTTATTGTCGTCGTTTATTCGGGTCGTTCGTTTTTTCGCGTCGTCCGTCCATCTCACTATCTCTAACATGGTAATTATATTTTACTTTTTTGTGTATAAAATTTAAAATTGGTCTAACGTATATACAGTGACCATGCAATAGTTGAAACATTTTTAGATTTCAAAGAAGTTGAAATTTCCCTAGTTATTTTTCATCTATTTTCAATGTATAATATAAATTATATTTTCAGTTTTTTTTTCTCAGCTTCTTTTCCTGATTCTTTCTCAACTTCGTTCTGGGCTTCTGCTCTTAGACTAAGCTCGGCGAATTCCTCTTTTTCAACCTCGCTCAATCCATTGTATTCCGCATTCAAATGTTTGAATTTTTGAATCTCAGTCAGTTTAAATGCATAATGAATTGCATTTTGTCCGAGTTTACTAAAAAGTTCGGATATCT
>SCLF01079890.1:0-11331 GCA_004367975.1 Mesochordaeus erythrocephalus
ATGATCACTTAATCCAACTTGGTCCAATCACTTGGTCCAATTAAAGAGGGTTGGTCCAGACTGGTGCGTACGGGTTAATTGTATGAATTCGGCACGTCGAAAAGGCGGAATTCGGTGTCGAATTAACACTCCAAGTGCCGAATTCACCCCGTCCGCCTGAAGGGGGGAGGGCCACTCTGGATATATGTGCACTAGTGGAAAACTATCTGTCATAATGTCAGTACCTACTGGTACTTAGGTAATTGACACTTTATAGATTTTGTTTTTTTTCCAACTCAAGACAGCTGTGTCTTAGATAGGGAAACTTTAAACAGCATTCCCGCCCACAATTTTATTGCGCATATTTTAGGGTACCTGAAGACCAGAAATGTTGACCGGAAATGAACCTAAAAGTTGAAAATTCGAAATTTATTATTTTATCTAGACTATAAATAATAGGATAGAAATTGACATATATAAACGATTTGAAGTAACTATTGAAAGAAGGGAAGCTAATTTTCTAATTGATCGATCACGAAACCTATAAATTTCCGGTTAATTTTTTCCATTTTCGCGTTCTAAGAAATGGTTAAAGTTCTCCGACCAAATTGTGTCAACGGCAATGCATTCACCAAGCCCTTGATCTGCATCCTGCTTGAGAACGATTATAAATTATATTTCGCCATGAATGCGTCACTTTATGGATATATTTTACGATAAATTATAATATAGTGGGGAAATTAAGCGTTTTAATTGGTTATCTGAATTTCAATTTTTTGATTGGCCACAAGAGAAAAACGCTTCCTTTTCGGAGATAGTGAACATTCAAGAGATGATCTGGACGAATAAAATGAAAGGCTAGAAGATGGCGTCACTTCAGGTCACCTGTGAAGGTCACGTGATGCGAATCAGCTTTTATTTGTAACTTGTCAATTTATATTCTCGATTTAAATCACGTTCAAAGTTGCCCTTGATGTCGACACCATTTATAATCTCGACTTATTTCAAAAGGTGAAACCATGGTGCTTTATATTGCCGAATTATTTATTCCATTTTAGGGTTGGTATAAGATAAAGGTCAATACGGTCGACGAAAAGTGCTGGGAAACATTAAAGTTACCAAGTGGGGCGAAAGGAAGTGTGTCTGATAACACTAGGCCAACGTAACGTGTCCAATTAGGATGAATAATATATATCTCCCAGGCACCTTTTTTATACTCTCGTTTTTGTCCATGCAGATTAAGCAAATAATTACAGTCTCCGAGTTATTGATTTGAACTTGTTTTTACCAAGGATGTAAGATCGTCAAATGAGACCGTTTTCAATATATTTTGTTCAAAATAAAGCTGATTGTGTCGTTCAGATTGCTTGCATAGTAAGGAAGGTATTTACAATACCTTGTTGTCATTAGCAGTTAATTTTTACCATTCTAAGTGAACATTACACCATTTTATCTACTCGTTTCCGGTGCAACTGATAGCTTAACCAGCTTTAGTGAGCCTTACAAAGTTTTTTCTTGCGGTTCCAAATCTGTTTTCAGAATATGTAAAATTATACGGCGGGGTATAGTTAACCCCTAATGACAACGTGAAAAAGACTTTTTTTGAATAAACGTCTATTTTAACTCCTGTGGCATGGCAGCTCAGCGACTAGATTAAGTAGGTCAATATTTTCTTGTTGTTGATTAGGGTATAAGGGCTAGTTTGAATACATAATTTTCTGTACAGTTACTAACAATTAAGCTATTGTCAGTCAAAATAGGTCATTCATGATCTTATAGGGTATACTTCCTACGGTATTATTATAAGTACTTATAAGTTAATGTCGTCCGTAACCCAAGGCGACATTTCTTCCCAATTCTATTCATCTTCGTATTGTTGTTCTGTAACCTTATCAGCACAATATTGACCTCTATTTATTCCCTCATTTTCTGTCATTTTGTTTTCGGTTGTGTTCAAATGTGTGTTCAAATAGATTCATAACCAATAATTGATTTCAACTCCAAATAATTTTTCGTTTTTTTTAAAGTTTACGTACGAATATTAAGAGTTACGTACCATTATATATGCTTAAATTTTTAGATTGGATAGATATCGACAGGGAAAGTTTTTTTTCCGCAATTTTCGGATTATTCGTTTTTTTGCGTTCACTTCCGGTCACAATGTGTGGTCGAAAGTTATTATAAAATATGCGCAAGAAAATACACTAGAGGTCGTCTCTGGCAACAATTTGGCGCGTTTATTTGGCGCTGTTTATTACAATTTCTTAAACGCCCTTTAGACCTCCAGTTTTACTATTAAAACTTTGAATCAATTCGAATCTTTTTGTACCACTAAAGAATCGATCTCTGATTTGTCCAATTTACAATTCGCTCATTTCAATGGATGGATAACATTATAGCGCTCCAGTTCTTTACAAGAGGGTTAAATTATATATTTTAACTATATTTTGTATGTGGTAAATTGAATAAACTATCCAGACTTTGCGCCAAAATTTAATACATTTAATTACTTATCCGTATTAGTAATATATGAATTATATATATATTGAATTCTATATATTAACCCTCTTGTAAAAAACTGGAGCGATGTGGATTTTCGACCACAAAAATGCTTATAGTTTTTGATGCTTAACTCCCTTGCAGCATAATATTGACAGTATGTTAGGAGCATTTTGTGCCATTTTCACGAGCACCAAAAACAGCAAAGGAATTAATATTTTTTGATAATTTGCTGCTCTAGGGGTAGATCAGGTCCTCAGATTTCGAATCTGATATTAGTTTTTGTCTCCGAGGTCTTCAAAGTCTCCAGGGATTCTCAGGATACTTCCTATTGCACATATTAAATATCCGGTTAATTCACGCCGAAAACTTTCGTCAGACTAAATTGAAGTCTGATAAGTATTTCCTTTGATGCCTCTATATTTACAACTGTCTCCAAGTCTATAGGAAGGAACTTACTGGGGGATTTTGTCATTTTTTGAAAATTTGTACTTTAGAAATTCCATTGTTGACTATAACTAGGGCACGAGTTAATAATTCGGGGTCAGTCCTTTGAGAAGAATTGCCCACTTTCGAGCCAATCAGATTTTTGACTTCTAGGCGTCGATCACTTGAGCAGAAATGTAGCGGACATCCGTGCGCCTTGAATGAGACCTATTTTGAGGGAAATCAGGCACTTTAAAAAATCTTAAATTTTATAGGTTTGCGTGCAAATGTGCACAAAATTCTCCCAGGAGTTAGAATTTAAAATCAGTAATAGAAAATTTATTTGTGATTCCAGCCCAACATTGTTTATTTTCGGAATTTAACTTATTCTTCAAATATTCGCGTTTGAATGACTTTTAATTTAGCGTTTTGCGCTAATTTCTTGAAGTTGTGGCCGAGTGGTTTCAAGCATGAGTGGACATGTTTGGTTTGAATATATTGATTATCCAATAAGCGTACTTTCGCAAGGCTAATTTGGTATTACAGTGGAAAAATCCCAAATTGATGATAGAGACATCGAACTAAGAAGCACGATTTGACACGAGGCTTTTTATTAAGGCTATAATTTCTGTAAGAGGGTAACGTTGATGCCTGCCTCACAACTAAAGTATAGGGGTTAAAGGTACAGAGCAAAGCAACGATCGGAATCATATCCTGTCTATGAAATAAAAACCGTTACATATACGTAAAACCGTCTAATATACGTACTGTGCTATTAGTATGCAACGTCTTAGTTTTCTAGAAAACCTAAGTATATAGGTTTTTAGTATTATCACACAAATGAAAGATAAATCTGCTTACTTTACCGAAAAATATGTCAGATACAGACGCGAGGAGAAAGTTGTGGCCGAACAGTGGCTTATCAGGATACACCGTCTTATCCCCGCCGCCACGATTATGGCCGATCAGCCGCTTGATATAAAAATAAATTTAAATGTTGAATTGTGGTTTGGTGAGACGAACAATGATCAAGAAATGGATCATTGTATGACAATAGTGCTCTGCAAGCAGCATAGAGTGATCCACGATTAGAACTGGTTTCATCTCGCCAGTTAGACTTTGTTCTTAAACCGACCTGTCATGACGTCATTACAGTCACATTTGAATATGGATTTATGCTTTCTATGCGGATGACCGTTCACGGCGCAATTACTTCAATATACCAGGTACTAATGCTCTCTATTATTGCGTAACGATAACGTCTTAACCCCCATGTAAATGCGCGACATTTTATATATTTTGTGGCACTATACTCACTATTTTCAAATTCACACTATGGTGAAATTCGCATTTTAGAATTTTACAATCAAATTTGTCAATATGTTTATGTATTTCAGTATATGAAAATGTATGAACAGAGGAAGGAAAAAGGAAGTACTGAATATATTATTTTGCAATACTTTATAAATGTCGAAAATGTCTTCGTTCCATTGTAAAGTCATGCATCTTGTATAGCTGCCCATGTTTTTGGTATGGTAACTATAGAGTTATAATTATTCTGAGTAGGACATGGAAAAAACCAATTTACGTAAATCATAAACTGGTCACGAAACCACCGAAATTATGTATTTAATTGATTTGTTACTTTTGGACGAATGTATGCTTTGAATTAGGAATACGGGTAAATATTAACAACCATAATAGCCATTTTGGCATGCGAACAAATTTTATGTGCATATCTTTATATCGTTGCTATACTGTTTTATGGACGTATTATTTAAATATGTCCACCAAGTTATAAAGAATTTTAACGACTCGCCAGGATTCGATCCCGGACTAATCCATGACTTGTAATGACGCCAAGCAGACTGAACTAAATAGTTGCGATTGTCGTGCTCGAAAATATATAAAATGTCGTGTGTTAACAAGAGGCTTAACCACACGATTTATTTGATGTTGTGCGAAAGTTTATTGCCAAATATGTCACAAATATTAAATCCAGTATAAATATGATTTTAATATAATTATATTTCAGAAACGCGTATTTTGGAACGTTACTGTTACAATAAAAAAACTACTAATTTCAGCCGTATTCGCGTGAATTTATGGAAGATCGAGATGATGACGCTCAACCAGTTAACTCCATAGAAACAATCCTAACCAAGGGTGTAGCTACATTGGAGGGTATTCAATTAACTGACGACATGATCAAGAGTTATGTTTGTACGTCCCATTTGAGGATAATCCGGCAACTGAATTGCACCATACGAGGTAGAACGTATAATTGACATTCAGTAGGAAAATGTAATCTTCTCAGCTCTCCGAGAAGTTGCTCGTATCATAAATGGATCGATTTCACCTGATGGTTCTAGTACTCCTACACCCGAGCAGGAGGAAACGCCGAAATATATCAAAAATGTTATGTCAAAATCTTCAACAAACGACATGTTCTCCCAAACGCAAGTAAATATTGCCCAGAGCTGTTCTAGGAAGGAGTCAATAAATTTTAAGATTAAAAATAAAGTTAAATCAAGGTGAAATTATATTACATTTATATGGAAATTGAAGAATATTTAATATATTGAAAGTTTATGTTGACTTAAACCAAGGGTACTTACCGCGTGGAATGAATTTCTCGACAGATATCTGAAGTCGAAGAAATGGAAACGAAAATTAGCGATTACAAATAGAGCACAGAGAATAGAACGTTGTTTAAGGGTATGTCAGATGTTTGAAGAGCAGCTTTTCAGTAATAATAATTTTAACTTGGATTGATGTCCAATATCAGAAGTTCGCTGTGAAAATATTTAATATATAACGGTGACGTTATTCTCAAAATAAATTTTACAACTCCGATTATTTTTTTTAAAATTGTATACTACACATACTACACAGTTAACTAGACGTAGTGAGTCTGATAGAGTTTTTACTTGCGGTTCCGAATCTGCTCCCAGAATATTCAAAATTATACCGCGTCGTACAGTTAACCCCCGTGAAATATTCTATTTTTTTATAAATGGGGCAAACATACTGCGATTATTGGTCTTAAACTTGACCCCCCCTACCATAATTTTTTTGCGGTTGTTTTGTATCAAATCTTTAGCGAACATAGGTTGGGATTGTGTGTACAATGATCGTGAAGCCAACCCCTATAACATATCAAATTGTAAGGGTATTTGATATATTTTCTCATAGACCCGCTATGTAGCTAAGTCAAAATATGATTTCGTGAAGTATGTAGGATTGGCTCGAAGGTGGGCTTATTCGACGCGTCATGCTCAAGCTTCACTTCTTCTCAAAGAACCGGCCCCGAATTCTTAGCACCTGACCCAGTTATAGGCTAAAAAATCGGATGTTTAAAGTGCAAATTTTCACAAAGTGATAAAATCACGAACTTTTCGACTTGGTATGCTACAGAAGCGGCCAAGATCACAACTAAAAATTAGACTCAAAACAACCGCAAAAAAACTATTTTTGCAATGTAACTTTCGAGGTCCATAGGTTTAAAACGAATAATTGCAATATGTTTTCGATACTTTTATTGGATGCCCAGGAGCCTAATTAATCTAGCAGGATTTAGTTTGGTGAGGTGCCATTCCCCCATGAGTTAAAATTATATTTTACGGGGACGTTTTTTCTAGAATTTATTGCAAATTTGTTTTTCCGAGTTTTGCTATTTGAATTAGTAGGATAGAGAATGTTTAGTGCAACATGGGTGTCGAACTCACGGATAGTCAAAATGACAGCCTTGAATGGATTGCATTGGAAGATTCAATTTAGAATTAAATTCATCAATTAATTTTTCAATTTTCTTACCACTGTATGTCTTACTGCTATAATTATGTTTTAAAATAATTTTGATTGATTTCTTCAGTTTACTGGGAAGTTCGAGAAACGTAGCTAAACGTGAAAATTTTCTATTTATACCAACTCCTGAAAATACATATATTTTATGGTTTAAATTTATTTTGTTTCTTGATGTTGAACAAGTGATGTATGACTACTTCCCTGTGACTTAACTGTAGTTGTTATTAATATTAATAATTAAGAATACATAAATGAAAAAAGTGTGTGTTGTGACGACATACGGAAGTTAACCAATCAAACTACTTCATTATAATACATAAAACAAATAAAACAATATAATGTTCCTTCGAATTTAATTACGAGAGACACAAAATTAAGGGAAACTCAATAAAGTAACTACACACGTATATAAATAGGTATATATAATTATACTATGCAATTTAAAGTAACCCGTACTGATAAGTGCAAAAGGGCACAGGTCCCTGAGAAAATCAATACATTAAGCTGACTCATAGAGCACTGGTGATGAGGTAATTATCACATCAGGGGATATACCAGCGACGAAGTGAGCAATCGAAGAAGATATGACTTCTTAATGAACATCTCTTAAGTCTGGCAAGCCAGATTAGTTATAAAAAAAAGTTGGCATAAGCTGGAAATGACGTTATAATGAATTAATAATACTGATTTTAGCTACAGGCGGAGTAATATCGCGGGACCAGAGGGTGACAGATTCAAGGTAATATATACAATTCCTTGGAATGCAAATAAATACAACAGTGGTCACTCTAGAAGTACCTGAGGGCAAATGGGTAAAGTTTATGAACTTGTGTCGGGAAATCCAAAGGAAAGGCGGATTATATTTAAAGGATTTAGAAAGCTGCGAGGAAGCTGAAAACATTCCGCCTAAGAATTAGCTTTTATGGAGCGAGAGCTTCCAAATACGCGAATGGTCATAGTAGGACATTTATTTGTGGAATGGCCAATGCCAATGGTGAATTTGATGTCAACATCGAAAGCAAAAATGTATGTGTATGACGGAAAGTAGGATAATCTACGGGCGGAAAGAGCAGAAAATGAGGAGGGAAGATTCAATGTGAAGCCAGAACTAATGTTTTGGCTGAAATGGAATGTTATGGAAAGGGTAAGATAGTATATATGTAAACTCAGAAATGGCCATAAGATGTTAAGAATGAAATCAAATTAAGATTTAAAGGCTCAGACAAATACGCGAAAAAGTCAATGGAAATATATCCAGCCAAAAATGCAAATGTGTCTTCAAATGTTGGGCCATTAAAAAAAATCTGCAAGGAAACAATGAACAGTCAAATCTGTCAAACCAGAAATCTTGGAAAGATGTTAAGGATGAAATCAAATTAAGATTTAAAGGCTCGGACAATTACGCGAAAAAGTCAATGAAAATATAACTGGCCAGAAATGCAAATCTTCCTTCAAATGTTGGGCCATTAAAAACAATCTGCAAGGAAACAATGCACAGGCAAATATGGAAGTCTGTCAAACAAGAAATCTTGGAAATTTGTCAAAAGAAAAATGATCTGTGAAAAATGCATATCTGTCTTCAGATATTCGTCCAGATAAAGTTGAAAATCTGTCAAGAGAAAAATGGGCCGGCAAATATGCCAAATATGAAATTCGTAATAAAAACAAAACTGATATAAAAACGTTGCCATACAAAGTTCAAGTCTGACTTAAGAAATAGACGGACAAATATAGGAATCGGGTAGAGACAAAATTAGCAAACGAACCAGAAATGCGTTTCAGGCAATAAGATGAAGGAAAATCAGGATTCAAAAGAGCCACAAAGCAGCTCGATAGGGAAAGAAGTTGGGAAAAATAAAGAAATGTAAAACACAAATGTGTTAAGCTATTATAAGAGAGAATTAAAATATAAAAATAGCTGTTAAAAAGTTAAAAAAATATGAAAATGTTTAGATATGTACCTTGACTACGGGGTGGAAAGGCCGACTTTGGAGCACTCACAGAGTCATGTGACAGAATCAAAAGGTTTGGGCGAGAACTCAATGTTACGGCGAATGTTTTAAAGCAAATATTGGTATGTGATGACTAGTAAAGGCAGTAGATGAGCAGGCCAAACAACTTTCTGAGGTGCGCGAAAAGGTAGTATAAAGGAACTGCACGATTACAAGTAGGAGGAGCTAGATGACCAGAAAAGCCACTTCTTGGACTAGAAGGGTACCTATGACGATGGGAGTTTCAAAAGTGGTCGGCCTCTCCCCCACACATAAATAATACCTTGCCTGACTAATAAAAGTTTTAAGACGTATATTTGCTCATACGATGATTGTGGAGGAACAGGAAACAGAATAACATGACAAACTAATGGAGCTGTTGACTAGATATGTTTAGGCATTACCATATACTCGGGTAATATTACTAGTTGGACTTACTGATTATCTTAATATGTGACAATAAACCAACTTAATCAAGTTATCAACAACAAATAAAGTCAATTATATTAACAAATCTGCCGGTATAGAGGCGTGTAATTGCAAAATAATAGGTAAGGAAAAGTAAGGTGTCGGCAAAGTGAAAGAGTACAGTTAATAAATGATTGCAGCTTCTTAAAAGGGGTACTAGTAATCGAGAAAGTACGAAGTCGACAAGTTCCATTATTTAGAGTGCGTTGCTTTAGGTTATATAAGGATTGATTAATACATTGAAAAATACTGGAAGTTAACCAATCAAAATCCTTTATTATAATACGTAGAACAAATACGATTATGCCAATTCCGAGTGGGTTATCAAAATGGACGATTGTTTTCACCCACCGACCGCCCTGTACCAGATAACCTCAAGTACTACTCGAAAAGCTCCATTATTTGTAGTGCGGGTCAAATTTTATTGCTAAATTTATTAGTACCACCTCGTGTTCCGTAATAACCTTTATATATGGTAGTGGCTGATACACTGAGTTCAATTGTTTATAGATATCGATATTTAATTTGTGTAGCTGCTGCAACTGGTATTGCAATTTTATTTCTTTATGTTATGTTGGCGACTTCAATTTGTATATATTAATAAATTAATTTAATAATAAATAAACAGCTATATTCGATGTTCCTTTACTTGTGGTATAAATTCAGTTCAAAACATTAAATCCTACGATACAGCGATAGGAGTTTTATCAATAAAGGGCTAAACGGTGCTTCAAATGTCGAGCATACCCTTAAGGAAGGTTAGCTATCTAAAGAGCGAATCTAAAGACCACAGAAAAATGACCATATGTATTTTAAAAATCTTAATCATAGTTTGAAATGCTTATTATTTTAAATCCACCAAGAAGACCTGCTACCTATTGATAATAACAAATTAAAGCACGTTCGTTACGAATAATAATGGCAGTGGGCTGAATTCTACAAAATACACTGTTGACGAATACGACCAATTTATAAACAGAATTTTGAATTCTGACTTCTGGAAGTACTTGCCTCGTCCAAAAATCCTGATTCAAGAGACTGATGGATACGATAAAGACATTCCAATAATCTTTAAAGATAATTACAAAAAAAATAGTATATTCGAAAATATAGATGTAAAATTGCACGAAAAAGGTGATTTTTCACCTTAATAAAAATTCTAAATGTCGTTTAGTAGATGAAAATGTTGAAAAATATATACAACGCCGCCGAAATGCTAATGATGTTGACTTCGAAAAAGAAGATCTTAGAATATCGCAATTATCAATAAGTGTATCTCGCGACCAAACATTCATTGCCCATAGAGCTAAGAGCTTCGCTTCTCTTGGAATACAAGGTAATTGTAGCAAACGAATAGTACACTTGTTCCACATGGCTGATTTCGGCAGTTTTCCCGTTAACGAATTGTTTTAGAGCTAAACTCAGGATTTCCGAAACTTTATCTGTCCATATTTTATAACCACTTTAATATTAAAACACACCTATCCTGGTCGGCCCCTCCCTCCCCCTCCAGGCAGCACCTAACGAGACCTAGCCAGTCTCCTAGAGTTTGTTCTTGCGGGTCCGAATCTAGTTTGAGAATGTCCAAATGTATACCCCTCGTACAGTTAACCGCCTATAAAAACAGACATGTGAAAAAGACCTTTTTTAAAACGTTAATTTTAACTCATGCGAGCATGGCAGCTCACCGAACTAAATCGGAGTCGGTCCTCTGAGAAGAATTGGAGCTTGAGTCATGAAGCGCCTAATAAGCTCACGAAAACACATTTGTACCTTTTTTGGAAATCCCATTTTTGTGCAATAACTAGGTCGCGTGTTAAGAATTCGGGGTCGATCTAATGAGAACAAGTGTAACTGTCAACCATGCGCATCGAATGTGTCCAATTTCAGGGAAAATCGGACAGTTTAAAAAATGTGAAATTTTATGGCAATTTAATATTTCGCAATATTTTAAAATCTACGAATGTCCCTGAAATTGGACTCATTCGATGCCCTTGGATGACAGCTATATTTCTTCTCATTACATTGACCCCGAATTCTTAACACGTGACCTGGTTATTGCCCAAAAATGGGATTTCGTGAAGTATGTCGGATTGGCTCGAAAGTGGGCTTATTAGACGCTTCATGACTCAAGCTCCAATTATTCTCAGAGGACCGACTC